>JBBPTC010000306.1:0-22478 GCA_038093955.1 Boletus albobrunnescens
AGAAATAGGGGCTATTTGCAGACACTTCAAGATTGCTATATACTTGAGAGTCTGGTATGGGTATTATGAGTTCTATCTGCTCCAGAATGGAAGGATAGACACTCCATGACTCCGCATGAATGAAATATATGCAGGTCACCGTCCTTCATTTTCCAGATGTCTCCGCTCCATTCGCCATCACTACAGATGCCTCAAAGTATGCTTCTGGAGCTGTTCTACTGCAAACCGATGCCAATGGTGAGTGGCACCCTTGCTCTTATCTCTCTGAATCGTTTTCCCCCACAGAGAGAAACTATGATATCTACGATCGCGAACTCCTCACGATTCTCCGAGCCCTCAAAGCATGGTACCACTATCTTCTTGGCTCTGCTTTTCCTGTCCAGGTTTTTACTGATCACAAAAATCTGACCTATTTCCGTTCCGCCCAACACCTGAATTGCCGCCAGGCCCGCTGACTCCTGGATCTTGCTGATTTCGATCTCAAGATCACTCACATTCCGGGCAAAGACCTTGCTGCCCCTGATGCTCTTTCTCACCGTCCTGACCTCCTTCCCACGTCCGACGACGACAACCAAGAAACCATCCTTCTTCCCCCCTCGCTCTTCGTCAATATGATCGATTCTACCATCCCCAGCATTATTGAAGATGAATCAAAGAAGGACAACCTGTACCTCTCCGTCCTCCAGTCCCTCAATAAGGGCCTCCCTGCTCCCTTCCACTCTCGCCTCTCCGACTGGCAACTTCGCGATGGCATCCTCCTTTACAAAAACCGAGTCTACATCTCTCCTACCGAGGGTCTCCGCTGCTCCATTGTCTCTCGTTGCCACAATCATCCCTCTGCCGGCCACCCTAGCTTCCTGAAAACTCGTCAGCTTGTCGCCGCTGATTACTGGTGGCCTGGCCTCGCTATGTATGTCTGTTCCTTTGTTTCTGGCTGCGCTGTCTGCCAGCAGAACAAAGTGAACACCCATCCGACATCGCCCCCACTCCTTCCTCTCTCCTCGACCGCCTCTCATCCCTTCCAGCAGATCTCTTGCGATCTTATCACCGATCTTCCTCCCTCTGCTGGCTTCGATTCCCTCTTGGTCATGGTCAACCAAGGGCTTACTAAGGGGGTAATTCTATGCCCAACAAAGAAAACCTGCACCACCGAAGGAGTAGCCTCACTTTTCTTTATGAAAGTCTACTCATGCTTCGGCCTTTACAACAAAATCATCTCGGACAGAGGCCCACAATTCGCCTCTGCCTTTGTGAAAGAACTTGGGAGAATCCTCGGTTATGATCTCTCCCTCTCTATGGCTTATCACCCTTAGACCGACGGTGAAACAGAACGGGTAAACCAGGAAATTGAGACCTATCTGCATATCTACTGTGGAAACAACCCTACCACATGGTCTGAATCAATCACCCACACAGAATTTGCGCATAATCACCGTTCCCACTCTGTCACCGGCAAATCCCCGTTCTTCCTGATGATGGGATACGAACCCCATGCCCTTCCCAATGTCATTGCCTCGTCAAACCTCCCTGCCGTTGATGAATGGATAACGGCCCTCACCGCAGCCCAAAATGAAGCCCTTGCTGCACATGAACTAGCTAGGCAAGTCATGGCCTCTCATTCTCAGAAACCATTCTCCCCATTTCAAAAAGGCAATAAGGTGTGGCTAGAAGCCCGCAACCTGAAACGCCACGTCGTCCACCCAAAGCTCGCCCCAAAGCGAGAAGGACCTTTCACCATCACAAAGGTCTTATCACCCATCATATATCAACTCCAACTTCCACAGACGTGGAAAATTCACCCCATCTTCCATGCTTCCCTCTTATCACCCTATCATGAAAACCCCATCTATGGAAAAAACTTTCCTGCGCCACCGCCTGACTTGGTTGATGGCGAAGAAGAATATGAAATTGAATGGATCTTATACCACCGCAGAGCTCCATCCTCCCATTACTACCTGATCCGATGGAAAGGATATTCAGCCGAAGAAGACTCTTGGGTTCCTGAGCGAAACCTCAAAAATGCAAAGTCCACACTCAACGAGTATAAAAGACTTCATTCCTCAGCCTTTCCCTCCTCACCCCCTTCCTCTCGAACAACCATCTACAAGAATAAAAACCGTCACCATTAAACAAACAATGTCTTCTATGTCGAACCTCTATGAGTCTTCTTTCTTTTCTTCTGACACTGCTTTAGTTACTGAATCTTCCATTACTGTAGACACCCCTCCGCCTCCTAGCGGAACTACTCTCATTGCCAATGAACACCTCCTCCCTACTGCCCAGGCCTCTCTAGTATTCGTTCGTGCTCCTGTTGTCCCTGTTGTATCCGTGGACGTCCCACTTTTTGCCCACCATCTGGTCGATGACTTCCCAGACGACAACCAGATCTACTGCCTCCATTCCTACTTTAGGGACTCGCATCTTGCTGTTCCTATCAATGCTCACCTTGACATGGGGTCCCCCCTTCTCGCTGTCTACACAGCAGCTCACCAAGTCAGCCAGCTAGAGCTCCTAGCCAATCACTACTCCTCCGACCCGCAATTTGATTTCTTCAAATCTGTAATCAGAGATGTCGTTAAGCAGCTTAACAACTCCATAAACATGCTTTCCCATCAGATGGGTTTCTTCGACTTCCTCGAAGACCTCGACCACTACCTCCGAGAGCTTAATGAAGAAGAGCATCCGCCATTCATCCCTCTCTCCTCCCCTCCTGTCCCAACTGTCCCATCGACCCCGTCCGCATCCTCATTGGCTCTCGAACCAGCCGAACTCACCTATGCGGAACGCATAGACCACTACTGGACTGGAGGAGATGGAAGTATCACTCTTCTGTCCACCCATTCTCACTTCGCCAAAGCATGCCACCACTACCATCGCCTAGGTCACTTCTAACATGACTGTCATTTTTATTGCTACCCCCTCTGCCTTCGTTTTGCACCAGGTCATTCACAAGCCGCTTGCCCTCTTAAGAGAAGGTCTACCCCTGCCGCTCTGACCTCTCTGACCCTGTCCTCCTCATCTCATCGTACCCGGTCTTCTCAGGTATCCTCTTCGTCTTCTGGTCACGGTACCAGATCTATTAACTTTGTCGAACCTACACCGGTTCCTCCTCCGTCTTGACTTCATACACAACGTACTCCTCGTCGTCCTGTTCCCTGTCCTCCATCTCCACCGAGGTCCCCCTCGCCCCCCGACTATAACGACGAATACGATTCCACAGCCTGGGCAAACATCACTGAATCCCCGGGAGGAGCCTATTTAAATTTATAAAGAGTAGTTCCAACAGGAGTTTGGAACATAACGGGGGGTAATGTTATGATTCATTCTTTTCTTTATTCTTTGACTAGTCCTCGCCAACTAGCTATGCTAACCTTTACTCGTCTCGGATTATTCCGTGCCACTTAGCCATGCCACCTGCTAAGTCCCAAGTCACTTATCTTCTTATCTCTAATCACATGTATAACGTTGTTCTTCATTGTTCTATGACCTTCCATTCTGCAGTCACTTATTTAGACTTCTCCCTGCGGAATTCCCTTTTCCATCCTGGTCCATGCATGTTGGCACTATCTATATAAATCCTACGATTACACCGTAATACCTTAGCTTCGATCTCCTAGGCATGTATCCTGTAACCTAGTCTGAGTCTAATAAACTCCTCCTTTTCCTTTCGAAGTCTCACCTCCTCCTTGAAAGTCTTCACTGCACTTTGAGCAGTGTTCTTGATCTAGTCATCATTGAGACTATTGACTCAATGCTTACTCTTTAACTTTTTGACCAACTCACAACATCACTGTGCGACGTCACTCCTTGACCGACTCATAACATTGCTGTACAACATCATCCTCGACCTCAACCTTCGACTATCCTAGGCTACGCTCGTCCTTACCCAGGCCAAGTGTAACAGCGGGTATCGATGACTTTCATAATGTGCGAGGGGTCAATGACTTGTATTGGAATCTGAAGAGATTTGCTTTTTGAGGATACAAGTACAGGAGCGCACGTAAGAGAGGAGGAAGAGGAGGGTACTCGCATCAATTGAGGCCTCCATTTTAAAAACCCTGTTTGAATTGGACATGTCCTACTGTGTCCTCTTCTTCTTCGCAGTTTTCCAACTTCGGAAGATCTGGGAGATCCTTTTCATCTTTCTTCACCTTTTGGACCTTTCTTTCCGTTTTCTTCAGCACAAATCCAAGTTTGGTTTTGCAATTGTATGCTATATGCCCCTTTTGGCGACATCTGAAGCATCGTCCTTCTTTAGCAAATTGTACTTGTTCTTCGTCAGTGAGTTTCTTTCTGGGAAAAGGTACTCGGACGGCATCAACATCCATAGCGTTAGGATCTTTTTCTTTGGTGTGAGAGTGCAAGAAGAAGCGGGGGATTGAGGAAGGGTTTCTGTGTATCGCACATATTAGGTCAGATTGGTCAGCACCTTGTTTGAAGACCATGGCCTTCTTGTACCAATCGGTGACTTTTGTTGGTATGGTTTCCATGGCCAGTATTTGTCTCATGAGATTTTCAGGGATGCCAGCGGAAAAGTAGTTGATGAGGACAAGTTCCTCAGTGATGCCACTAACCGCGACCTGGTTTTTGAATTCAGTGATGTATTCAGAGAGTACTTTGCGATCTTTGATCCTTGTGATTGCCAGCCAGGTTATAGTGTCAGTTTTGGTGCTTGTTATACTTGGCCTGGGTAAGGACGAGCATAGCCTAGGATAGTTGAAGGTCAAGGTCGAGAGTGACGTCGTACAGCAATGTTACGAGTCAGTCAAGATCAGAGTGACGTCGTACAGCAATGTTACGAGTAGGTCGGGATCAGAGTGACATCATGCAGTAATGTCACAAGTCGGTCAAGAAGTTAGAGAGTAAGCATTGAGTCAATAGTCTCAACGATGACTAGATCAAGAACACTGCTCGAAGTGTGGTGAAGACTTGTAACGGAGGAGGTGAGACTTCGAAGGAAAAGGGAGAGTTTATTAGACTCAGACTAGGTTACAGGATGTACACCTAGGAGATCGAAGCTAAGGTACTATAGTGCGATCACAGAGTTTATATAGATATGGCCAACACGCACGGACCAAGACAGGAAAGGGAATTCCACAGGGAGAAGTCTGAATAAGCAATTGTGGAATGGAAGGTCGTGGAACAATATAGAACAATATTATACATGTGATCGAAGATAAGAAGATAAGGGATTCGGGATTTAGCAGGTGGCACAGCTAAGTGGCGCGGAATAGTCCGAGATGAGTAAGGGTTAGCATAGCTAGTCGGTGAGGACTAGTCAAGACAAGAGAAAAGAGTAAAGAAAAGAGTAAATCGTAACAGGCCTTAATATGCTCGCTTCTTTGGGCCAGAGTCAAGTAGACTCTGTCCACATCCATAACATTCAGATCCCCTCTTCCCTTAGAATTGTAGGAGGGGATGTATTCCCTTCCTCTTTCCAAGTCTTCAATGCAATGAAGCTATTGGTTGAACAGGGTTGCTTTGTCTATCCATCCCTTTAGGGTAGTAGGGAGGGTTTCACAACAGAGAACCATCTTGGCGAGGGAGAGATGTACTCCTCTCATGAACCATTCAATTAATGCTTTTTCATTGGTGATCCTGCATTTTTCAGATAGGAGTAGAAAGGTAGAGATGAAGGACTCGAAGTTCCCCTTCTTTCCTTGCTTTAGTTGGGCGAGCTGGATCCTTGCCTTTGCTGCTGTATCATATGGGGTGAATGTTTGTGTGAATCATTTGGTGATGACATCAAATGTCTTTTCTTCAGCAGGAACTTGATTATTGGCTAATTTCATTAGCCATCCTTCTGCAAACAATCTTCCTCTTTCTTTGCTCATCTTATTTAAGAGGGTGAGTGATTTGGTGACATTGGTGAAGAGGGTCTGGTTGATCTGGAAGTATGCCTTCATGGCTAGAAGCCATCTATTTGCATCTTCGGATTCCCCTGAGAAATCTTCTGGAAGTCCTGCTTTGATTTCTCCTGGCATGTTTTTTTCTTCTTCTCCTGTTCATGGTTCTATGAACTGTTCTTTTTCTTCTGCTCTAATAGAAGATCCTGGAGGTTTTATGGGATTTTTGAGGAAAAACTCAGGAAGCGAATCCAAGGGTTTTCCTTGTTTTCTGTTTTCTCTGGCTAGTGCGAGTTGGTGTTCCTTATATTGATGACGGTATTCCTCGTCAGAATATTTGTCAGGTTTATAGGTAAACCAAGGATGCTGTTAATGTAGGCTGGAGATATCAGGGAGAGCAAACCAGGAGGGAGATGGTGATGGGAAGTCTGTGAGTCCATATCATTGAGACATGATGGGATTTGGTCACCCTCTACGTAGTGGTAGGGGTGAGGGAAAAAACTAGTTCTTTTGTAATGCGGAGCATAGCTTTTGGTGATTTTGAGAAGTCAGCAGTCACTTGGACACTTCTGACTGAGTAGAACTTGAGCAGACACTTGGTCACTTTTCAAGGTCTTCCTGGGGATCATGTAGAAACTACACTAGATTGCGTAGAACTAGCTTAAGGCTACTGTACATTGGCATCTGGTATATATACTGGTATGGAAGTATGACTGTGTAGCAAGAAAGGTAATATGGAGACAGGGCTCCATTTCTACAAGAGGAATCGGAATCTCGAAGGCATTCTGCGTTCCGCCTATTCTGCTCAGAAAGAGCGGAACTCCTTTCATATTGATTGGGTCAGCACAGGTATTGTCTAAAAGGAATCAAGGGATTCCATGCACAGCCATACCATATTCAGGAGATGGACAAGACATCTGGGCCACGAGAGAGACCCATGAGAAGAGTAGGATGTCCATAGAGAAGAAGGTTAATTGGAAGAGATATCAAGGAAAAATAAGGCCCCATGGGTGATCCCAACTGGTGGTCCAAGTGGAAGCATAGTGGAAAGAAGAAAATGAATCTTGTAAGTCCCAAGGCTTACCCAGCAACCGTAACAGATCCCCTGGTGGAACGTTAATTATAGAACCTCCATGATGACTCTCCTGCCTTCCCTTTAGAAAATAAAATGGATTGGCACTTTAACAATGGCCTACTATACTACAAATGTTGACTTTATGTTCCAGAATTCTCATGTGCTAATATTCTTGACTCTGTCCATAACTCTTCCATTGGAGGTCATGGTGGATATTTCTGTACCCTTAATCTTATTCAGAGAGATTACTGGTGGCCAGGTCTTGCTGGCTTTATCCACCGATATGTCCAAGGGTGTGCCATTTGCCAAGCAAACAAGGTCAATACCTATCCGACTGCCCCACCCCTCACTCCTCTCTCTCTTGCCACTAAATATCCCTTCCAACATATCTCTGTTGATCTCATCACTGACCTTCCACCTTCTTAGGGTTTTGACTCAGTCATGGTTGTGGTTAACCATGGACTTACTAAGGGGATAATTCTAGCCCCTTGTCATAAATCTGTCGATGCAGAAGGGATCGCCTCTCTTTTTCTCGACTATGTCTTCAAATGATTTAGCCTGTATGACAAAGTCATCTCTGATCAAGGACCACAGTTTGCCTCTGCCTTCATACTAGAACTAGCAAGACTCCTAAACTATGACCCACTTCTATCCTCTGCCTACCACACACAAACTGACGGAAAGACAGAGCAAATGAACCAAGAACTGGAAATCTATCTTCATATTTTCTGTCAAGGAGATCCCACCAAATGGGCTAACCTCCTCACCCTAGCTGAATACCATCACAACTCATCCATCCATTCTGTAACCCAAAAAACTCCATTCTTGCTGATGCTGGGATATGAACTCAAGAGATATCCTTCACTTGGGCAAACAACTTTGTCCCAGCAGTAGAGACTTGTCTCTTGGAACTAGCCAGGGCCAGAGATGAGGCACATGAAGCCCACAAAAAGACCCAACTATACATGAAAGAACAAGTAACTTCTCATTTCACACCATGAAAAGTAGGGGACATAGTATGGCTAGAAGGACACAACTTATGTCTCCACTATTCCTTGTGAAAATTGGCCCCTTGACAAGAAGGACCATTTGAAATAACACAAGTGGTCTCTCCAGTCTCCTATAAACTAAAACTATCAAAGACATGGAAGATCCACAATGCCTTCCACATTTCCCTTCTCTTTCCATATAAAGAAACTGTGAAACACGGAACAAATGTTGTTCTGCTTCTGCCAGATCTCATAGATGGTGAAGAAGAATTTGAAATTGAACAGATCCTATCTCATCAGGGAGCTACACTTGTCCTTACCCAGGCCAAGCGTAACACCAGGTGCATTGTAATACCAATCACATACACACCACTTCACTTAGTAGCTACTAGAACACTCTCCCGTATTTGTGGATAACATGGTAGTGTGCAAAGAGCACACAGCAATTCCCCACACATTCCCTCATGTATGTAGGAGTCCATATAGGCCTGGACCTGGACTCCATCCTGTCAGACTGCTTTTGATCAACTCAAAGTGCTTTTCCTTGTACAACCTGTCCTCCACTTCCCAGATGTCTCCATACTATTTGCCATAACAACCAATGCCTCAAAATATGCTTCTGGAGCTGTTCTTCTTCAAACCAACACCAATGGCAAGTGGCACCCCTACTCTTATCTCTCTGAATCATTTTCTCCTGCAGAGAGAAACTATGACATGTATGATCATGAACTCCTTGTGATCTCCTGTACTCTCAAAGCATGGTGCCATTACCTTCTTGGATCTGCTTTCCTTGTCCAGGTCTTCATTGACCACAAGAATCTTACCTACTTCCACTCCACCCAGCACTTGAACTGTCATCAAGCATACTGGCTCCTTGATCTTGCAGATTTTGATCTCAAGATAACCCATATTCCTACCAAAGATCTTGCCACCCCTAATGCTCTCTTCCATCACCCCAACCTTTTTCCATCATCCAATGAGGATAACCAAGGCACTGTTGTCTTGTTTGAATAAATCTAGCAGGAAACTCTTGAGGTCTAGGCCTTCTATTCTATAGAAACTTATCCACCATGGTCAGTGGGCTGTTCTGTTTCTTCTTGGAGTAACAGGAATATAGTGGACTATATAACACTACAGTCAGCTTGATTGCATGGACATTCTTCCTAACTTTACCTAAACAGGATCAATCAGGATGGATGATATAAATCCTCCTTGTGTTGTATAGCAGAGGTAGTCTGCTATATAGTTGGGGTATTATAGAGCAGAGAGGGTCTGCTATAGTATGGTAACAAAATAAGAGTGCAAAAGAGTGCAGCTAACTTGCTGACTATAGATGATGTTGACAACCAATGTCAAGAGATGATCATATTCTACTATGGATTCCTTTGTGGACAGTGCCAAATAGCAGGGAATGACTACTGACCACTTATATTGACTAAGGTGGAAGGTGCAATCAATCTTGGGTAGGAATAAGGATTCTATCAAGTATAGATCCTTGGCTAATCTCTGTTGCCTAATTCCTAGCAGGATCTACTCTACAGCAGTCTAGTACTTTGCTAGGCTCTATAGTAATAGTGAGGATATTATCCCCTAGTGATCAAGATGATCAAGATGATAAGCAAAAGATATATCTTTAAAGATATGATTTATCTGTCCTTTTTTTCCTGCCCCAGATTGTACTCCTTTTATGCCTTACAAAGTGGCTATATGCTTCTAAATCCAAGGTACTGGAATGAAGTGAAGGGAATGGTAGAAAGGACAAAGAAAGATATACAGTCAACACTCACATAAGCAATACCCCTTGGGAGATGCCCAAGGGTATATACTATAGGAGAGTATATGTTCCCTGAGAGGTCAGCTTGCTGAGACAAGGCAGTCAAATTTTCTGAGTAGTATTGGTAATGACAATATGTAGAGTAATATAAGGCTATGTACATGTGAAATAATCAATAACCTTGCTATTCACAGTATTCTACATCCTGGCAACATGTGTCCTCTGTTTCAACATATGTAATATACATTCAAACTGCCTTTCAAAATCATCATCAAGCTTGTTGACAATATCCTGCAGCACTTGTGCTGCCTCGAGAGTTTCTCTCTGGGATATGATGTCATATTTGTCATTGTAATCAGGAGGTGAGGGGGACCTTGGTGGAGAAGGGGGATGAGAAACAGGATGACGAGGAGTATGTTGAGTCCAAGGACAAGATGGAGGAGGAACTAGAATGGGTTCCACAAAGTTAATGGTTCTGGTGCCACAACCAGAAGATGAGGAGGATACCCATGAGGAACAGGTCCGATGGGACGAGGTTGATATGGCAGGAGAAGTAGGGGCAATAGGAGGGGATCTCCTTTTGAGAGGACAGGTAGCCTGAAAATGGTCCAGTGCAAATCAGAGACAAAGGGAGCAGCAGTAGAAGTGGCAGTCATGTTGGAAATGGTCCAACTGGTGACAATGGTGGCATACTTCAGAGAATTGAGGGTGACTAGATGGGAGTGGATGTTTTTCGAGTTATTTAACTGGTGGATAACATTCTGGATGACAGTTTTTAAGAATTAGATTTGCACATCAGAGGAGTAGTGGTTGCTGATAAGCTCCAACTGGCCAATTTGGTGAGCTGCCAAGTAGACAGTGAGAAGAGAAGATCCCATATCGAGATGGACATTGATGGGGATTGCGAGGTACAAGTCCCTAAAGTAGGAATGGAGGTGGTAGACTTGATTGTCATCTGGGAAATCATTGACCAGACAATGAGCAAAGAGTGGGACATCTACTGAGACAACAGAAATGGTGGAGGCACAGATGAATATTTGTGGAGATGACATGATGGCCAGGGAGACAGGGGGAAGGTCTTCTTCGGCAGCAAGAGTAGTTCTGCTAGGAGGCAGAGGGGTGTCTATGGTAACAGAAGATTCAGTAATTAAAGTAGAGTCAGTAGAAAAAAAGAACAATTCATAGAGATTAGACATGGAAGACATTCTTTTCAATGACAGTTTCTGTTCTTGAAGGTTTGAGAGGAGGAGGACGAAGAAGAGAAGGCAGATAGATGGAGCTTTTTATATTCTTTTAGGGTGGACTTTGCATTTTTAAGATTCCATTCAGGAACTAGAAGTCTTCTTCAGCCAAATTATCCTTTCCATTGGATCAGGAAGAAGCAGGAAGATGGAGTTCCGTGGTGGCCTAATATTTGCTCAATTTCATATTCTTCTTCACCATTGATCAAGTCAGGCAGTGGCACAGGAAAGTTTTTCCCATGGATGGCATTTTCATGATAGGGCGATAAGAGGGAAGCATGGAACACAGGGTGAATTTTCCATGTCTGTGGGAGTCAGAGTTGATAAGTGATGGGCAATAAGACCTTTGTGATGGTAAAGGATCATCCTTCTCGCTTTGGAGCTAACTTTGAGTGAATGACATGGCACTTCAGGTTTTGAGCTTCTATCCACACTTTATTGCCTTTCTGGAATGGGGAAAAAGGTTTATGAGAATGGGAGGCCATGACTTGCCTAGCAAGTTCATGGACAGCAAGGGCTTTGTTTCAAGCGGCAGTGAGTAATTTTAACCATTCTTCAATGGCAGGGAGATTGGAGAAGATGATGACATCAGGAAGGGCACAGGGTTCATATTCTATTATTAGGAAGAACAGGGATTTGCCAGTGACAGAGTGAGGGTGGTGATTGTGGGCAAATTCTGTGTGGATAATAGATTTGAACCATGTGGTGGGGTTGTTTCCACAGTAGATATGCAGATAGATTTCAATTTCCTAATTGACCTGTTCAGTTTCGCCATCAGTTTGTGGGTGATATGTGGTGGATAGGGAGAGATCGTATCCAAGGATTCTCCCTAGCTCTTTGGCGAAGGTGGAAGTGAATTGGGGGCCTCTATCAGAGATGATTTTGTCATAGAGCCCAAATTGTAAGTAGACTTTTATGAAAAAGAGTGATGGTACTCCTTCAGTGGTGTAGGTTTTCTTGGTAGGGCAAAGAATCACCCCCTTAGTAAGCCCTTGGTCAACTATGACCAAGAGAGAGTCAAAGCCAGCAGAGGGAGGGAGATCCATGATAAGATCACAAGAGATCTGCTGGAAGGGACAAGAAGTGGAGGAGGAAATCGGGTGAAGAGGGGATGAGGTTGGATAAGTGTTTGCTTTGTTTTGCTGGCAAACAGCGCAGCTAGAGACAAAGGAACAGACATTGGATGCAAGGCCAGGCCACTAGTAGTCAGCAAAGACAAGCTGACACATTTTTAAGAAGCCGGAATGGCCAGCAGAGGGATGGTCATGGCAATGAGTGACGATGGAACAACGAAGGCCCTCGGTGGGAGGGATGTAAACATGGTTTTGGTAAAGGACAAGTCCATCATGAAGTTGCCAGTCAGAGAGACAGGAATGGAAGGAAGTGGGGATATGTGTATTGATAGACTGAAAAACAGAGAGATAAAGGTCATCCTTTTTCGATTCAGTTTTGATAACATCAGCAATAGTGGAATCGATCATTTTGACGAAGAGAGAAGAAGGGAGAAGAATGGTGCCTTGGTTATCATTGTCAGATGAAGGAAGGAGGTCTGGATGACGAGAGAGAGCATTAGGAGCAGCAAAATCTTTGCTGGGAACATAAGTTATCTTGAGATCGAAATCTGCAAGATCAAGAAGCCAGCAAGCTTGACATCAGTTTAAGTGCTGGGCGGAGCAAAAGTAGGTCAGGTTTTTGTGGTCAGTGAAGACCTGGACAGGGAAAGTGGAGCCAAGAAGATAATGGTGCCACGCTTTGAGGGCATGGAGGATTACAAGGAGTTTATGATCATAAATATCATAATTTTTCTCTGTGGGGGAAAACAATTCAGAGAGATAAGAGTAGGGATGCCACTCACCATTGGCATCGGCTTGAAGCAGAACAGCCCTGGAAGCATACTTTGAGGCATCAGTGGTAATGGCAAATGGCATGGAGACATCTGGAAAGTGAAGGATGGGTTGTGCAAGGAAGAGTGCTTTGAGACAAGCAAAAGCACTCTGACAAGAGGGAGTCCAGGCCTAGGCCTGGGATTTCTTGGTGAGATTGATGAGTGGGCATGCAATGGTGGAGTAGTTAGGAATAAAGTGGCAGTAGAAGTTAGCAAAGCCAAGGAAGGAGCAAACATCCTTGACTTTTTCTGGAGTGGGCCACTTGGTGATACCATCAAGTTTGACAGGGTCCATGGTGATTTCACCAGGATGAATGATCATACCAAGGTATTCAACTTCCTTGGTGGCAAAGTTGCACTTTGAAAGTTTCAAATACAAGTTGAGTTCTTGCATCCATTGAAGAACACGTTTTGTGCACTCTTCGTGGGTTGCCTGGTCAGGAGAGAAGATAAGGAGGTCATCCATGTAAATGACAAGCCATCCTTTGGTGATCATGTCTCTGAATGAATTATTCATGAAACACTAGAATGTTGCAGGGGAGTTGGTCAAGCCAAAGAACATGACCATTGGTTCAAAGAGGCCACGATGTGTGATGAAGGCAGCTTTCCATTGGTGTCCATCTTTAATGTAGACATTGTTGTAACCCCATCAAACATTGAATTTAGTGAAGACTTTGGCGTCTTTGAGTTTATTGACAAGGTTGGAAAT
This sequence comes from Boletus albobrunnescens, assembly GCA_038093955.1. NCBI lineage: Eukaryota > Fungi > Basidiomycota > Agaricomycetes > Boletales > Boletaceae > Boletus > Boletus albobrunnescens. The sequence continues at coordinate 13,520 of JBBPTC010000306.1, forward strand.
CAAGGGAAGGGGATAAGTGTCATGGATGGTATGTTCGTTTAAATAGTGGTAGTCTTGGCAAGGATGGAGACCACCATCTTTCTTCTTGATGAAGAAGAGGGGAGATACTTGGGGAGAGTTGGAAGGACAGATCTTCCCAGAAGCAAGATTTTCATTGATGAAAGCATCTGTCGCTTTCTTCTCTTCTGAAGTGAGGGAGTAGATCTTCCTGATCTTTGGCTTGAAAGATTCGTCAAGGTTGATCTTGTGGTCATAGGAACAGGATGGTGGAACATGATCAGTAGCTTTCTTTGAGAAAACAAAAGCATACTCTTGACATTCTGAAGGAAGGACAGCTTTCTTTTTGTTTTTGTCAGCCTCTCTAGCAAGCTCCATGGTGGAGGTAAGTTTGGCAACAACAGGGGAGCCTAGAGGGGCAAAACGAGAACCAAATTGTACAATCCGGTGACAGGTGTAAACATCATATGCCCTTTGGACATATTCATTTTCAGATTTATGTCCAATAAACCTTTCAAGGTGATTAGCAGCAGTGGCTCTGATTATGGTATGTCGAGGAGGGAGGCAATGTTGGTTCAGGAGTATTTCATTTGATTGGGTGTTGGAAGTGTAGGATTGGTAGAGTCCTTTGGATTCATTTGTGGACTCATCAATGGTAAGGGTGTTTGACTTCCAATCGACGGAGGGGTTGACTTTCTTTAGCCAGGAGAGTCCAAGGATGACATTCTCAGTTCCACAGTCCATGACATAGAAGGTCACCTTTTGGGCTATTCCTTCAATGTTGAGGTAAAGGTCAGAGGTGAAGCAGATCTGGCCTTTCTTGTTAATCATTTGGTCAATATTCTGGATAGAGATTGGTTTGGGCAAATAAGTGGTAGGTAGACAATGTTTTCGGACAAATCCAAAGTCGATGCAAGAGATGTCAGTGCCACTATCAACTAGGACATGGGTGTCAATGACTTTCATAATGTGTGAAGGATCAATTACTTGTATAGGAATCTGGAGAGATTTGGATTTGGAAGATACAAATATAGGAGTGCACATTAAAAAAGAGAAGGAGGGTACTCACATCAGTAGAGGCCTCTGTTTTAAAAATCCTTTTCAAACTGGACACATCCTATTGTGTCCTCATTTTCATCATCACAGTCCTCCAACTTCAGAAGGTCTTTATTATTCTCTACTTTCTTTACCTGTTCTTCCATTTTTTTTGGCTTAGAGGAGAACTTGGTAATGTAATTTGGGGATGAGTGCCCCTTCCTTCAACATTTAAAGCAACAGTTTTCTACTATACAGCATTGCCTTTCTTCAGGAGTTAGCTTTTTTGGAAAGCGGATGGTATCAACGTCCATTGCATTTGGATCTTTTTGGAACATTATGGCAAGCAGGTACTTAGTTGAGGAGGAAGGGGTGAAAGTGGCATTTTTGTGCATGGCACGAACGAGGGCGGTTTGATATTCTCCCTGTTTGAAGACCATAGCCTTTTCATACCAATCTTTCATAGTACTGGGTACTTTCTCCATTGCGAGAATCTGGCCAGCGATGGAGATAGGAATACCAGCAGCAAACCAGCTGGTAAGAATGAGTTCTTCAGTAATGCCACTGACAGCAACATGCATTTTAAACTTTGTAATGTATTCAGCAAGGTCAGAGTGCTTGCTGATTCTTATGGTGGTTAACCAGGTAATAAAATCAACCTTGGTTGTAGCATGGTCAAAGAAAGCAAGGAATTGGTCCTTGAATGCATCAAGGATACCAAAAGATTTGGTGCGATAGCACCACTATGGAAGGTGGATGCCCAGGTATAGGCAGAGCCCTTTTTCATATATGAGAGGGCAAAGGCTGTAACGCGGAGCATAGTTCTGGTGATTTCAAATGTTCCTGGAAGTCAGCAGTCACTTAGGACACTTCTGACTGAGAGGAACTTGAGCAAACACTGGGTCACTTCTCAAGGTCTTCTCAGGATTGCATAGAAACTACACTTGATTGCGTAGAACTAGCTTGAGGCTATAGTACAGGGGTGTCTGGTATATAAGCTAATGAGAAGACATGGCTGTGTATCAAGAAAGGGAATGTGGAGACAGAGCTCCATATCTACAAAAGGAAATGGAATCCCGTGTTCTGTCTATTCTGCTTCACGGGAAGTGGAACTCTGTTTATACTCAAATGGGTCAGCATAGGTACTGTCCAAAGGAGTCGTGGGACTCCATACACAGCTGTATCATATCTGGGTAATCGACAAGATATTTGGGTTACAAGAGAAACCCATGAGGAGGATGAGATGTCCACAAGGAAGAGGATCAACAGGAACTGATATCAAAGAAAAATAGGACCCCATGGGTGATCCCAACTGGAGGCCCAAGCAGATGCACAGAGAAAAGGAAATAAAGAATCTTGTAAGTCCCAAGGCTCATCCGGTAACCATAACAAAGGCAACTTGTTTCGCATTGGTGGTGTATATGTCCTCATTTGTTATAAGGTACGTCAGGATAGAGTCGAGCCAGGTTTCTATCATACTCCTCTGGGGTTCTGATTTGAAGTTCTGGGAGGCAGACATGACAATTGGCAGAGTAGGAGGGGCCAGAGTGGATGGTCTGGTAAGCGGATATGGGAGCGCAGTTGCAAGGGAGGTCTGCCTTGAAATAGAGGGCAGAGACGGCAGGGTAGGAGGTCTGGGTAAAGTTAGCGATGCCAAGAGGTTGTGTGCTAAGGTCTAGGCTACTTCCTCATCTGTAGGAGAGGTAAGGTAAAGATCTTTGCTTTCAGGAAAGGTAGGCAAAGAGTTCAAGGGTTTAGGAAAGAGTGACGGCTCTGAGTTGTGGTATCGAGCATACCACAGGACAGAGATGGGGGTCAGGGAGTGGTCAGGGCGACCATGTCTGTGCGAGGAAAAAATATTGGCATACTACATGATGGTAGGTCTTTTCAGATAGCTTTGATCTTTTGTTACGCTTGGCCTGGATAAGGACAAGTGTAGCCTAGGTGGTCGAAGAACAAGGATTGCTCGTACTCAAAGGTGATGAGCTTAATTAGGGAAGTACTTCATATAGGTGACAAGAGCATACAGGAAGGGCTCGGGTTACAAGCAGTGACTGGGATGACTCATGTGAGTTGTACAAGGACTATCTTGGGATACGAGATAGGACAAGGACAAGAAGAAGTGTTGGGTCAATAGTCCCAATGACGACTAGTTCAAGAACACCACTCAAAGTGTGGTGAAGACTTGTAACAAGAAAAGAGCTTTCAAGAAAGCAAATGATATTCTGGAGACTAGGTTACAGGAGTAGACCTAGGAGATCAAAGCTAAGGAATTACAGTGTGATTGCGAGAGTTTATATAAGGGTGCCAATGCGCATGGACCAGGATGAGAAAGAAAATTCCGCAGTAAGAAGTCTGAATAAGTAACTGTGGAATGGAAGATTGTGGAATGATGAAGAACAATAGTGTACATGTGATTAGAAATAAGGAGATAAGGAATTTGGGACTTAGCAGGTGGCATGGCTAAGTGGTGCAGAATAGTCCAAGATGAGACGGAGTCTTCTCTATGATTTTCTTTGTCCTGGACTTGACGTTGTCGATGCCAGATTATGGTATTTCCCTCATTTCTCCCAGAATCCTCCTACTCTGTCTCAGCAGTACTGGAACTGTTCTCTTGAGCGGATTCAGCGAAAATGCTGGACAGAAGACCCTCTTTTGTACCCTCTTTGATGGCTGCATAGAGTGGTTAAGCATGCCTCTTCTGAGGAAGAGAGACAGACTATTTTACATGCTTTTTATGGAAAGGATGAGAAGCCCCCTCATCAGGTCGCTGCTCTAACTGGAGAAAAGAGAAGACAGTCTCAGAAATAGGGTATTGAACTGTGCAGCTGCAATGTGCTCCAGTTCATGATAAATATCTTGTATCAATTGGTCTTTCGATCATTGCTCTACATATAGATTTTTTCTTGGAGAACTATGGTTGTTGCATCAATCAGTCTTGGATTATTGCTTTGCATCACCATAATGGACGATGATACTCAAAGATGACAGTATGTTCTTACCATTGTCTTGATACTGAACACAACGTTTCCTAGAAATGACTACCGTCACTTCCCAAACTATTAGTGAACTTAAAATCGAAGGATCCATCTTCTCTCAAATCCCATTTCTTGAAGGCCAGGAAAACTTTCCTGTTTGGCAATCTTGCATCCAGTCTATTTTTACAGCTTGCGGTGCTGGAGGTTTTCTTGATGGAACACTCTCCAAGACAACTAATATCACCAATCCAAATGACTGGAAAGCTGCAGATGTGAAGATGATGGGCTATTTGGTCATCACTGTAAATGATCAACTAGCAGCAGAAGCTCCTTCAGAATGTCCTTCCTTTGTTGCGGGAACACCTGCCGTCACACACTTTCGTTCTCTCACCTACACCTACTGAAATACCTTGAACGAACGATATGCTTCTTGGGGAATAGCAGGACAATTCTTTTTCTTAAATAAAATCTTTTGACACTGAATTCATCCTACACATGCTGCGGAAGACATCACTCAGATGTTACAATACTACACCAGTATTTTCAATGCTGGTTTAGATCTTCCAGAATCACTTCGTGCCATGTTTCTTTTAGCCCAACTTCCAGATGACTTTGATAGTCTCCGATCCACACTCATCCATACCACCGACGATAACGATTTTACTGTCCAAAACATCCAACAGGCTATCCTACGAGAAATGGATATATGCCATTCCCATATTTACCCTCTTTTCTCACGCATTTCACATATCGACTCTTTCCAAGCACAAAAGAGTGCAGTTATACGCAATGGTCTGCCACGTCAAAACTACTGGCAGAATCAACGACTGCAACAGCAGTTGTTAGGCCATCCTTCTACTTTTGGTGGAGGGAACTCCCAGAAAAAGAAGAGACCAAACCAATGGAAGAGAGACAGATATAATGCTCAGAAGAACAACTCCCAGCATAAAGGAAAAGAGAAGGAACTGGCACATGCACATATAATCGCTAACACTGTGCTCCCTGCTGCTGAACCTGGATTTGTTGAGGAAGAATTCGCAGGTATTCTCCACCAGAGAGAAGAGTTTCATGACTTTTCTTTAGATATAGTGGAACCTGGTTGGAATCAAACTGCGAAGACTTCTTGGGATGAGATGGATATCTCTCCGGATATGGCTGGACCCTCGAACCAGCACTTTCGATCAAGGAAGCTCTCTCTAACTCTGGGGAGATGCTTCATACACCTGGTAAAGTCATTCCCACTGTGCAGCAGCTGTACACTCCAATGGAGAAATGAATGAAAAAGACGAAGAAGACTACTCTTGTGATTGGAGGATTAGTCATGGGTCCGTCTTTGCCTGGTCGAAAGATCAGAGACCATTCTTTACCAGAGATGCCGAAGTCATACTTTGAGAAATATAACCCAGTGACATTTGCTAGCATTTCAAAGGGAATTAACCATATGACCTTGAAAGAGACCTCTTGTACTAGCACCTCCACAAATACATCTTTGTCTGGATGGTATATGGCTGGAAACATTAAGTCATCCACACATTCTTTCTGAATGATTGACAGTGGTTGTACTGATCACATCAGTCCATATCTCAATGATTTCACACATCTTGATATAGGAACTAAGTTGGCCACTATCACCAATGGTTCTACAGTCACCATGCATGGACCTGGGAAAATTATTACCCATCCTGCTGGTTGTTCACCACTTGTCTTAGAACGTGTTTGGTATGTGCCACAAGCAGCTCACCGACTTCTGTCTGTGAACACTCTAACCTCTCAAGGTTATCAATGTGTAATCGCTGCTAAAGAAACTTGTATCCAGAACAAGCGAGGACATCTGGTTATACAGGCATCTCCCTCCTTTCCAGATAACAACCTTCACTGGTTTCAGTCAGTTCAGATTACTCCAGGAAGGATTGTCTCGTTCGTCACTAATTCCTCTGATTTATGTTACAATTTATTCTTTTTTTGACTTGACTAGTCCTCGCCAACTAGCTATGCTAACCCTTACTTGTCTCAGACTATTCCGCACCACTTAGCTGTGCCACCTGCTAAGTCCCGAGTCTCTTATCTTCTTATCTCTGATCATGTGTACAACGTTGTTCTTTGTCATTCTATGACCTTCCATTCCGCAGTCGCTTATTCAGACTTCTCCCTGCGGAATTCCCTTTTCCATCCTGGTCCGTGCACATTGGCATTATCTATATAAACCCTATGATTACACCGTAATACCTCAGCTTCGATCTCCTAGGTGTACATCCTATAACCTAGTCCGAGTCCAATAAACTCTTCCTTTTCCTTTCAAAGTCTCACCTCCTCCGTTACAAGTCTTCACCGCACTTTGAGCGGTGTTCTTGAACTAGTCGTCATTGAGACTATTGACTCAACGCTTACTCGAATGAATGGCACTCCACCGTTCTCTTTCTGACTTGACTCACGACATCACTGCATGACGTCACTCCTTGACTGACTTGTGACATTACTGCACGATGTCACTCTGACCCCGACCGACTCATGACATTACTGCACGATGTCATTCTGACCCCAATCAACTCGTAACATCGCTGTATGATGTCACTCCCGATCCCGACCTTCGATCAACCTAGGCTATGCTCGTCCTTACCCAGGCCAAGCGTAACAAAAGATCAAAGCTACCTGAAGGCCTACCATTGTGTAGTACGCCACCATTTCTTCCTTGAACAGACGCGGTCGACCTGACTGTCCCTTGACCCCCATCCCTGCCCCGTGGTACTCTCGATACCGCAACCTAGAGCCCTCGCTCTCCCCTGAACCCTCAAACTCTTTGCCGACTTCTTCCGAAAGCAAAGACCTTCACCTCGCCTCGCCTACAGACAAGGAGACCGTCCAGACATTAGTGCATGACTTCTCAGCATCACTAACCTTACCCAGACCACTGACACCCCTGTCTCCACCCTCTATTTCAAGGCAAACTTCCCTTGCTATAGCGCTCCCATACCCAACCACCAGACCACCTACTCCGACCCCTCCTGCCATATCGTCTACGAAACATGCCAAACTTCACATCGGCTCTCCCGAGGAGTATGATGGAAATCCAAAGAATGCCAAATCCTGGCTAAATGCTGTACGAACCTATCTCCTAACCAACGAGGACATCTACAATACAGACACAAAGAGAGTTGCTTTTGCACTCTTCTATATAAAGAAAGGCACCGCCTATACATGGGCATCTACTTTTCGAGCGACCGCCTTAGACAACAACTCGTTTGGAACCATGACGGACTTTAAGTCCAAATTCCTTGATGCCTTTGATCATGCCAGCACCAAAACCAACGCCATAACCTGGCTGGCAACCACAAGGATCAAAGATCGCAAAGTACTCTCTGAGTACATAACCGAATTCAAAAACCAGGTCGCAGTTAGTGGCATCACTGAGGAACTCATCCTCATCAACTATTTTTCCGCCAGCATTCCCAAAAATCTCATGAGACAAATACTGGCCATGGAAACAGTACCAACGAAAGTCACCAACTGGTACAAAAAGGCCATGGTCTTCAAACAGGGTGCTGACCAATCCGACCTGATCCGTGCAATGCACAGAAACCCTTCTTCGACCCCTTGTTTCTTCTCACACTCTCATGTCAAAGAAAAAGATCCTAACGCTATGGACGTTGACGTCGTCCACCTCCCATTAAAGAAGCTCACTGACAAAGAATGAGTATGATTCGCCAAAGAAGGGCAATGTTTTAAGTGTCGCCGAAAGGGACACTCCTCTTGGGACTGTAAAGCCCAATTTCTGAAACCTTTGCCAAAGAAAACTGAGGAGAGAGTCCAAAAGGTGAAGAAAGACGAAAAGGATCTCCCAGATCTCCCCAAGTTGGAAAACTGTGAAGAAGAAGAGGACACAATAGGACGTGTCCAATTCAAACAGGGTTTTTAGAATGGAGGCCTCTATCGACGCGAGTACCCTCCTCTTCCTCCTCTCTTACGTGTGCTCCTGTACTTGTATCCTCGAAAAGCAAATCTCTTCAGATCCCAATACAAGTCATTGACCCCTCGCACATTATGAAAGTCATCGATACCCACGCCCTAGTTGATAGCGGCGCAGACATTTCCTGCATTGACTTCGGATTCGTCCGAAGAAACCATTTACCCACCACTTGTTTACCCTCACCAATTTCCATCCGAAACGTCGACCAAACGATAAACAGAAAAGGCCAGATCCGCTTCACCTCTGACCTTTACCTTAACATCGAAGAAATAGCCCAAAAGGTGATCTTTTACGTCATGGACTGCGGAACCGAGAACATCATCCTCGGACTCCCTTGGCTAAAGAAAGCCAACCCCTCTGTTGACTGGAAATCAAACACCCTGACAATCGACGAGTCTGCAGATGAATCCAAAGGACTCTATCAATCCTATGTGTTCAACACTCTTTCCAACGACACTCTCTTGAACCAACGTCGCCCCCCTCCTTGACACACCATGATCAGAGCAGCTGCTGCTGATCATCTCGAAAAGTTTATCGGACACGAGTCCGAAAACGAATACATTCAATGGGCCCGCAATGTCTACACCTGTAACCGGATCATACGATTTGGCACCTATTTCTCCCCTCTTGGTGAAAGACCAGCCAAATTAACTTCCATCACCAAAGTAACATCAGCCATAGAGTTAGCCAGAGAGGCAGACAAGAACAAGAAGGAAACCGTCCTTCCCTCTGAATACCAAGAATACGCTTCTGTCTTCTCAAAGGAAGCTACCGATCACGTCCCTCCTTCTCGACCCTATGACCATGAGATCAACCTCGATGAGTCATTCAAGCCAAAGATCGGGAAGATCTACCCTCTCGCACCTGAAGAAAAGAAGGCAACGGATGCCTTCATTGATGAAAATCTTGCTTCCGGGAAGATCCATCCTTCCAATTCGCCTCAAGCGTCTCCCTTCTTCTTTGTAAAGAAGAAAGATGGCGGTCT
>JBBPTC010000308.1:0-22417 GCA_038093955.1 Boletus albobrunnescens
CCTCGCTTCGCTGAAGCGTGCCATCATTGTCACCGTCTAGGTCACTTCCAACGTGACTGTCGATTTTATTGCTGCCCTCTCTGCCTCCGTTTTGCACCGGGTCATTCGCAGGCTGCTTGCCCCTTGAAAAGAAGGTCTACCCCTGCCGCTCCGACCTCTCCGACCCCATCTTCCTCCTCCCATCGCACCCGATCATCTCGGGTATCTTCTTCGTCTTCTGGTCGTGGTACCAGATCTGTAAACTTCGTGGAACCTACCCCGGTTCCTCCTCCATCCTGACCTCGTACACGACGCACGCCTCGTCGTCCCGTTCCCCATCCTCCGTCTCCACCGAGGTCCCCTTCGCCTCCTGACTACAACGACGAATATGACTCCACGGCCTGGGCCAACATCACTGGATCTCCGGGGGGAGCCTATATAGATTTGTGAAGAGTAGTTCCAACAGGAGTTTGGGACATAACGGGGGGGTAATGTTATGATTTCTTCTTTTCTTTACTCTTTTCCTTGACCTGACTAGTCCTCGCCGACTAGCTATGCTAACCTCTACTCGTCTCGGACTAGTCCGCGCCACTTAGCTGTGCCACTCGCTAAGTCCCGAACATCTTATCTCCTTATCTCTGATCACGTGTACATCGTTGTTCTTCGTTGTTCTACGACCTTCCATTCCACAGTCGCTTATTCAGACTTCTCCCTGCAGAATTCCCTTTCTCGTCTTGGTCCGTGCGCATTGGCTATACTTATATAAACCCTGTGAACACGCTGTAATACCTTAGCTTCGATCTCCTAGGTGTACGTCCTGTAACCTAGTCTGAGTCTAATAAACTCTTCTTCCTTTCGAAGTCTCACCTCCTCCTTGAAAGTCTTCACTGTACTTTGAACAGTGTTCTTGAACTAGTCGTCGTTGAGACTATTGACTCAACGCTTACTCTCTGATCTCCGACTGACTTGCGACTTCACTGCGCAACGTCACTCTGACCTTGAACGGCTTGTGACATTACTGCACAATGCCATCTCTGACCGACTCGTGACATCACTGCATGACGTCATCTCCGACCAACTCGTAACATCGCTGTACGACGTCACTCTCGACCCCGACCTTCGTCTATCCTAGGCTACACTCATCCCTACCTGGGCCAAGCATAACATCCTCCTTGTCTTCTGGCCATGGCACCAGATCTGTAAACCTCATGGAACCTATCCCAGTTCCTCCTCCATCCCGTCCTCGTACACAATGCACTCCTCATCATCCTGTCCCTCATCCTCCCTCTCCGCTGAGGTCTCCCTCACCTCCTGATTACAACGACGAATATGACTCTACTGCCTGGGCCAATATCACTGGATCTCTAGGGGGAGCCTATTTAGAGTAGTTCCAATGGGAGTTTGAAACATAACAGGGTGGTAATGTTATGATTTATTCTTTTCTTTTGTCTTGACTAGTCCTCATTGACTAGCTATGCTAACCTCTACTTATCTCGGACTATTCTGCACCACTTAGCCATGCCATCCACTAAGTCTCGAGTTCCTTATCCTCTTATCTCTGATCACATGTACATCATTGTTCTTCATCATTCTATGACCTTCCATTCTGCAGTCACTTATTCAGACTTCTCCCTGCAGAATTCCCTTTCTTGTCTTGGTCCATGTGCATTGGCATGTCTATATAAACCCCTGTGATCGTACCATAGTACCTCAGCTTCGATCTCCTAGGTGTACACCCTGTAACCTAGTAGGAGTCTAATAACATCCCATTTCCTTTTGGAGTCTCACCTCCTTGTTACAAGTCTTCACTGCACTTTGAGCAGTGTTCTTAATCTAGTCGTCGTTGAGACTATTGACTCAACGCTTCCTCATATGAATGGCACTCCACCATTCTCTCTTGCTCGACTCGTGACATTACTGCACAACGTCATTCCTGACCTCGACTTGTGATATTACTGCAATGTCATTCCTGTCCAGACTTGTGATACTACCATAATGTCTATTCCAGTCCTGACCTATGATATCACTGTAGCGTCACTCTTCGTCCTTCAACTATCCTAGGCTATGCTCATCCTTATCCAGGCCAAGCGTAACACTATAGTTACATGCATACAGACTATGCTATGCTTATCTCTACTTACTATACAGTGGTATGAGCTGGAATGACTGGGTATGACATGTGTCTAGGCTGTGTGCATGTAGATCAGGTATGGCAAGACATGAGTGGACAATAGGGGTCATAAGGTGAACATATGTATGACTAGGTAAAACATGTGTGAAATAGTATGATATGTGAAGAGATGACATGGTGAAGGTGTGAAGGGTGAACATGTGAAGATGTAATATCATAAAGGAGTGAAATGGTGAAGTTGTAAAGGTGTGAAGATGTGACTGAGGTTAATTAGGATAAGATGATTAGGAAAAGTGTAGTGAACTTTGGTAGTGAAATAGTTATTGATCCAAGATGAGCAATTGAGGACTAGGAAATATAGGGAATAGAGAGGAAAAATAGGGCATGTATAACAGTTAGAGCAACATGAGAGAGCTGAGTGGCAAGGTTTTTGCTGAAAACATGGGTGATTTTCAAATCAAAATTCACAAGATGAGAAAGCCAGCATGTTTAACAATAGTTCAAGTGCTGGGCAGAATGGAAATATGTAAGGTTTTTATGGTTAGTGAACACCTAGACTGGGAAAGTGAAGTCAAAAAGGTAATGGTACCATACTTTGAGGGCACAGAGGATCACAAGGAGTTTTTGATCATAGATATTATAATTTCTCTCTGCAGGAGAAAACAATTCAGAGAGATAAGAACAGGGGTGCCACTAACCATTGGTGACATCAGTAAAGTGGAGAACAGGTTGTGTGAGAAAGAGTGCTTTGAGATGATCAAAAGCAGTCTAACAGGATGAAGTCTAGGCCCAGGCCTGGAATTTCTTGGTGAGATCAATGAGAGGATGTGTGATGATAGAATAATTGGATATGAAGTGGCGATAGAAATTGGCAAAGCCAAGAAAGAAGCATGTGTCCTTGACTTTTTCAGAGATAGGCCACTTTGTGATCCCATCAAGCTTAACAGGAATTCATGGTGATCTTACCAGGACAGATAATCATACCAAGGTATTCAACTTTCTTGGTGGCAAAGTTGCACTTGGATAGCTTCAAGTGCAGGTCAAGTTCTTGCATCCATTGAAGAACATGTTTCATGCACTCTTCATGAGTTGCCTAGTCTGGAGAGAAGATAAGGAGGTCATCCATGTAGATGATGGGCCATCCTTCAATGATCATGTCTCAGAAAGAGTCATTCATGAACCATTAGAAAGTGGTAGGAAAGTTGGTCAAGTTGAAGAACATGACCATAGGTTCAAATAGGCCGTGATATGTGATGAAGGTGGCTTTCTATTGGTGTCTGTCTTTGATTTGGACATTGTTATAATCCCATTGCATGTTGAACTTGGTGAATACTCTGGTGTCTTTAAGTTTATAAATAAGACTAGAGATTAAGGGAAGAACATGAGTATTGTGGATGGTGTGTTCATTCAGATAGTGGTAGTCTTAGCAAGGGTGGAGACCACCATCTTTCTTCTTGACAAAGAAGAAGGGAGATGCTTGAGGAGAGTTCAAAGGATGGATCTTCCCAAAAGCAAGGTTTTCATTGATAAAAGCATTCATTACTCTCGTCTCTTTAGGGGTGAAAGAATAGATCTTCCTGATCTTTGGTTAAAAGGAATCATCAAGATTGATCCCATGATCATAAGGATAGGAAGGTGGAATATAATCAAAAGCTTCCTTCAAAAAGACAGAAGCATACTCTTGGTATTCTAGGAGAAGGACAGTTTCCTTCTTATCTTTATCTGCTGCTTTGGCTAGCTTCATAGTGGAGGTGAGCTTGGTGACAACAGAAGAGCTGAGAGGGGCAAAATAAGAACCAAATTGTACAATCTGGTGACAGGTGTAAATTCTACAGTCCTGTATTGGTATTTGAAGAGACTTTGACTTGAAGAATACAAATATAGGAGTGTATGTTAGAGATGAAGAGAAGGGTACTTATATTGGTTGAGGCCTCCATTTTAAAAATCCTTTTCAAATTGAACATGTCCTATTATGTCCTTGTTTTCATCTTTACAGTCCTTTAATTTCGGAAGGTTTTTATTATTCTCAACTTTCTTCACCTGTTTGTCCAATTTCTTCAGCCTAGAGCAATACAGTTTGGAGACAAGTGTCTTTTTTGTTGACATTTAAAGCAATGGTTTTCTACAATACAGTATTACCTTTCTTTAGAAGTTGACTTCTTTGGGAAGCAGATGGTATCCATTTTCATAGTGTTTAGATTTTTAGGGGATGTTGTAGAAAGCAGATATTTGATCAAGGAGGAGGGGGTAAAGATAGCATTTCTGTACATAGTACAAATGAGAGTGGTACAGTCTGTTACTATTGGTGATTTCACTCTCTAATTGGACCCATTGGATTATACACCCTCACTTTACTTATTAATAAATTTTCCAGATTTTTCTAGCTTCTTGTAGAGCCTCTGCCCATACAGATGCTTACCTTTGCATCCATTCTGTGATGTGGTGCAGTGTTTATCTATGTTTACTTGAATTGCACTTACTTCCTAAGAGTCCACTTTGTACCCTTTGGTTACTCACTGTGGACTCCAGAGTCACCCTAAGTTGATCCAGCTAGTGGCTAGTCCACTTTCCCAAGTTTTCTACCTCAAACACAGTTTTCTCCCTATTTGAAGACCATAGCCTTTTTATACCATTCTTTCATGGTGCTAGGTACTTTTTTCATTGTGAGGATCTGACCAGCAATGAAGATAGGAATACCAGCAGCAAACCAGCTGGTAAGAACAAGTTCTTCAGTAATGCTGCTAACAGTAACATGCATCTTGAATTTGATAATATATTCAGCAAGGTCAGAACACTTGCTGACTTGAGTAGTAGTTAACCATATGATAGAATTGACTCTGATAGTGGCACAGTCAAAAGATGCAAGAAATTGGTCCTTGAATATGTCTAGAATACCAAATAATTTAGTGGCAATTGTACCACTCCAGAAGGTGGATGTCCAGATATAGCCTCCTTTGCCCTGAGCACTGCCTCAATCCTCCTAGGCATGATCTCAATCAATTTCTGATACTCCTTAATTGGTATTCTCTCCCATTCCTCTCAAATCCTCTTCCATAACTTATGAATTCTATTAGGAGAGTGTTTATACTTTGCAAGTCTCCTTTTGATACAACTTCAAAAATGTTCAATGGGGTTTAGATCAGGAGACTGTGTAGACCACCTCATAGTTATAAACTCCAGCTCCTCAAGCCACTCCTTCACTTTTTTACAGGTGTGCTTGGAATCATTGTTTTGTTAAAAGATAATGTCAGGAGGATTTAGACTATGATATTCAGCAGTTCATCCTTCAAAATCTAAAGGTAAAGGTTCCCATCCATTCTACCATCAATCTTGGCAGCATAACCAACTCCCTACCAAGTCATATATCCTTACATCATCATAAATCTCCTTCAAACTTCACTATTCCTTTCACCAACCTATCACTAAGCCCTTCATCTGCCTTTTTCCAAGTCCATTTATGCCCATCTGATTCTGTGTGATTGATTTTGGCCTCATCTGACCATAATACCTTTTTCCAGTCCTCTACAATCCAATTCTTGTATTTGAAAAAAAAAAAATGTTTGGACTTGACCATAGCCTTTATACCAGTCTTTTTCAAGTGCCTGCATACTGTTGGGCAGAAAGGGGTTGATTGACTGTATTGGTGAGAGTCATGGTCACCTAAACAACAGTATCTGCCTTTCCAGAAAAAATTAAATGAATAGCATAATAAATATTGGTAGAGAAAAGTTTAGATGGATGACCTCCAGAGGACTTTTGAAGCTTAGAATGCTCTTTGGAGTGATGTCTAGATATGGTGGACATATGGAGACCAGTGATAGTGGTAATAGAATGGACAGAATGACCAGCATCAAGCATACAGAAAATAGTACTTTTCTGAGTAGTAGAAATGAATCTTATGATGATGTGGTTGAGAATAAAGGTGTGTGTGAACTATTTTAAAATCAAAAGAGATATTTATATGTGTATATTTGCTTGTATGACCAAACATTCTCAATTATCATATATTTTTGATAAAGTTCCATTTTATTTAACAAAAGATATAAAACTATTACAATGGCAATGGTATTGCTGTTTTAAAATTGACATATCTCCACCAGTTCTAAATCCATCACATAGCCCAAGGGTCAGATTGTATTTTGTTTGCTCCCACCAAAGCTAAGTGAAATTACCACATACAGGTGCAGTACACTTTATACACTATATTAAGGCTAAACATTGCAACAGTTTTGGAGGTCACTGTATATACTTTTTAACATGATACACTATCTAACACATGTTTTACCTAGTCATATATATATTTACCTCATGACTCCTGTTGACCAGTCATGATCTGTGCCCATGTAACTATAGTATATAAAGCTCAATAGATCATTAGAAGACAATAGTCTTGTTCTACTAGAGTTTAACTACAGCTAGTAAAGGCTTCCCTCTAGTGCTCTAGTCCCCAAACTACTAGTTTTTAAGTGAGTTGGTCATTTTACATGCTGGGACACTATTGATGCTTTGTCAGCTTATCCTTGTACTACCTCTTCTTGTTGGTTCTTGCAGTACACCGTTCCTATATCTGTATTTGTTGCTAAACTTGTTATAGAGCTATATGCATACTTCCTGGTCTCATTGTATGGTATGGTGGCCTTTTATACTAGCTATATACAGCAAGGCCAATCTAACCAATCATGTGATGATTTTCCTAAAGCTAAATCAATTGCCCAAGCTATTTTGGAGCATTTCAAAGTAAAGATATTGGACCATCTAAAAGTATATCTTTGCAAGTCACCAGATGTTTTCAACAAAGGTTTTGAGATTGATAGCACTATATATGATCTCCTAGAATTACTAATATATACAGTAGCATATTATTTTATATTCTATCCTCTTCTTCAATCAACCAATTTATTCCTTTCACCATGTGTACTGATTCATTTTGGTCTAGCTAACTTGTAAGAATAGGTTGTGAGTTACAAGATAACCAAGGTTTTTAATATGAAGCTAGCAAAAGGCAAAAAAAAAGATCCAAACAAGTCTAATTTGCTTAAACATATCTTGGTCCTTTGGTATGGATTGAGAATATTAGTAGTTGTTCAATATGACTGAAGCACTTCTTAGATTGTAATGGACCCCAGACTCATAATTTTGTCCAGAAGAGCTTAAAATATGTATTGGCTCAAATCCAAATATTTGCATGTTTTATACTAATGGTAATATTCTCCAAAATAAAGTTGATGAAATAAAATAGCCTGGACTGCATTTTTGGCCTTGCCAGTAATTTGTTGATCGATGTAAGCTTGGAAGGATGACCAGCATGAAGCTTTTTCTTTTTAGATCTGATCTCCTAAAGTATTGTGGCCACAGTAGACTTGCCTAGGCCAATTTGGAAAGCAATTTGATGGCAGGAAAGTTAAAGAGAAGCTTATTATTTCTTTGAGCAGTAGAAATGGATTTCATAATGAGGATAGGAAGAAAACAATATAATTAAAGGGTTTATATATGTTTTTTTATAATAGGTTACATAATCATTATTAGAGGTAGAAAACTTGGGTAAAGCGGATTAGTCACTACCTGGATCAACTCAGGATGACTCTGGAGTCCACAGTGAGTAACCAAAATGATATTCAAGATGTGTAACAAGGTATACAGATCTGGAGTCCACAGTGAGTAACCAAAATGATATTCAAGAGATATACAGACCTGGAGTCCACAGTAAGTAATCAGAGATTACAAAGTGGACTCTCAGGGAGTAAGTAAACATAAATAAACACTATGCCACATCACAAAATGGGCACAAAGGTAAGTATCTGTATGGGCAGAGGTTTTACAATCTAGAAAAATCTGGAAAATGTATTGATAAGTAAAGTAAGGATGAACAATCCAATGGATTCAGTTAGAGAGAAAAATTACCAATAGTAATAGTGATGTGCTTACCAACCAGATGCCACAAGAAAATTAGAAGGAAGAGGCAACAACAAACAGAAGAAGCCTCAACTTAAAAGTCACATGTCCTACTGGAATGGAAGTCACTCTATAACCAATAGTTGAATGCCCAAGATCTACAATCTCACCAAGGATCTATAGCATTGCCTCTGAATCAGAAACATTAGAACTTTGATGGAATAGAATACTTATGGGCTTCTATTCCTATCCATAGCAACACCACCACAATAGAAGACCTATGGGCTTCTATCTCCAAGAATAGATTCTAACACAGCCACAATAGAAGACCCTACAGGCTTTCAGAACCTAGAAGTCTCCATGGTTGATTATTGGATCATTGCTCAATATAGAAGTTTACTTAAATGAGAAGTAAGCAGCTGCAATTGGACTAGATAGGTGGAAATGCCTGCAACTCCCTGCTCAGTGACTTGGTTCCCTTGTTACCATAACAGTTGGAATTCTGAGATTCCAACCTATTTGATTTACATAGCCTTAGACAGGATAGTATATATCTGACTGCTGTAGAGGATCCAGCCCTAACTATGCATTCTTAGGTGTAGACTTCTGCCTTAGCAGGCTCAGCCATATCACTTTCACTGCAATGATTATATATTTGTTACTGCATGTATCAGCTTGAATGAAGCTATACAGAGGATTGACTGACTGTGTCATGTCTACTCCAATCAATGCTGTCATCATGAGGACCACATATAGAAGACCCCAAGTCAATATAATGATGACCAAAGCCCAACTACACTCATATGTTACTTGTAATGCTATATGTTACAAAAGATCAAGCTTTTCTTTTTTCCATAACTCTACCATTGTGTAGTAAGTCCATTCCCACTCCAATAAACTGACCAAGTGTTACTTTTGGTGATTTTGCTCTCTAACTGGACCCATTGGATTCTTCACCCTTACTTTGCTTATCTATAAATTTTCCAGATTTTTCTAGCTTTTTGTGGAGTCTCTGCCCATACAGATGCTTACCTTTGCATCCATTCTATGATGTGGCATAGTGTTTATCTATGTTTACTTGAAACACACTTACTCCCTAAAAGTCCACTTTGTACTCTCTGATTATTTACTGTGGACTCCAGATCTATATACCTCAAGTTACACATCCTGAATATCATTTTTATTACTCACTGTGGACTGTAGAGTTGTCCTGAGTTGATCCAGCTAGTGGCTAGTCTGCTTTACCCAAGTTTTCTACCTCAAACACAAAGTTCAACAAAGAAAGAATGATCACAAGCTAGTGATCTCTCCTTGGAAAGAAACACTCAAAACTTGGAGGAGTACTAACCATATATAGGAATACTCAAGTTGAAGAAAAGAATACAATAGGGGGCAGGATAATGAAGGACCTCATTCATGAACATTAATACCAAGAAGCAATAAAGATCCTTGAAGGATAAAACCACAAAAACTAATAAATAACCTGATAACCCAGTCTTATACCTGGATATTAAAGGGAACCTGCTACTATTGGTATACAATGGCTGGACTAGCACTAGGCCCATGCTATCAGCAGCTTTTGCACTGTGCATATGATCATCTACCATAAATAATGTTGTTCTCCTCATAGTATACTAGGGGATATATTGTTAGAGCACTAGTGGCTGGCACATAGAATGAATCAATAACATTCACTGTTCAGATATAGTGATTATCACATCTTTATCAAGCAACCGATAGGAAAGGCATATCCAGTCATAAAAAGGACTTGAGAAAGGGAAGATCTCAAAACAAAGAAATGAAGCCATTGGAACAATCAAGAAGAAGAATACCATCAGATTTAAGTGCCATACCAAGGAATGAAACATCAACAACTGAAATACCCCTATTCATAGAAGAATGCCAACTAGACAGTCCACTCCATCTCTTTTTACAAAGAAGGCACTTTCAAAATGGTCATTCCTATTTTATAAACCTGATCCAACCAAAAGCCCCACCACTATGACTTATAAATCCAGACCAATATATGTGAAAATCAGATATTCAACACAAACCCAGGCATATATGTTTGTACTCTAGCTATACTATCATACAAAAAATTCCTTACAGAAACCAGACTTTCAATATACCTAAAATGACCAACTCATTGAAGAGCTAGTTGTTTGGTGAGACTAGAGCACTAGGGTGAGCCTAAGAACTAGCTGTTGTTGTCCAAGGAGGACAAGACTGCCATCTCCAAGTGGTTTATTGGGCTTTATATACTGCAGTTATATGTACACAGACTGTGCTATGCTTATCTCTACTTACTATACAGAGAGATGAGCTGGAATGACTGGGTATGACATGTGTCTAGGCTGTGTACATGTAGATCAGGTATGACAAGACATGAGTGAATGATAGGGGTCATGAGGTGAACATATGTATGACTAGGTGAAACATGTGTGAGATAGTGTAACATATGAAGAGGTAACATGGTAAAGGTGTGAAGGGTGAACATGTGAAGTCATGATATCATGAAGAAGTGAAATAGTGAAGTTGTGAAGGCATGAAGATGTACCTGAGGTTAATTAGAATAAGATGATTAGGAAAAGTGTAGTGAACTTTGGTAGTGAAATAGTTATCAACCCGAGATGAGCAATTGAGGGTTAGGAAAAATAGGGAAAAATAGAGGAAAAATAGAGCATATGTAACACTACCCCCTGGCTAAGATTAAACATCCTAGTTGATCCTAGGTGTGGTTCAGCATCAGGTGTCCTTGATATAATCAGAATGAAATGTCCATGATTCATCTATATAATCCAAATTAGTATATGTAGGAGCGGCATCATTAGGTATATTCTCCAAGTTAGGTAGATCCTCATTGTTAGATGGGAGGCAAGAATCCTGCAGGATTTCATCAATGGATCCCCATATTGCATCAGTATCATATATGGTGAAGATTTTGCTATTGTTATGATAAATAT
The DNA here is from genome assembly GCA_038093955.1 of Boletus albobrunnescens. Classification (NCBI taxonomy): domain Eukaryota; kingdom Fungi; phylum Basidiomycota; class Agaricomycetes; order Boletales; family Boletaceae; genus Boletus; species Boletus albobrunnescens. The sequence goes on from JBBPTC010000308.1 coordinate 10,966, forward strand.
TATTCCAATGTGTAAGGTCCCGAGGCCAAGGAAGTTCATCAGTCTGTATATTATTACTCCACCAGTACATGAAAGGGTTGCTAGCATGGTCAGTCCATTTATCGGCATGCTGCTAAGGGGAAGGCATATAATAGAGGTTATATTTGGTAATAGCTTTATCAAAGATAGTGGATTGGGAAAAGATGCATGGAAGAGGGGTGACATATCTAAGATGTCCATAGAGGAATTCATAAGTCATCCATGTATAAAATAAAACAAGGAAGATGTCAGCCATGCAAGCACCATGAGTTAGATACATAGGTGGATAAACATCACTGTAATATAAAAGGAATGAAGTGATATGGATGTGAGCAATCCCATTGACAACACACAAAATCTTGCTGAGTTTCCTAACATATGCAGGAAAGTAGAATGGAAAGCAATAAATTACTACACATATATTAAGTGCTAGGGGATTAGTAATTTATATTCTAGGACTTATCCTTCTGAACCATCAAAAGGAATAGTTGCAAAAATAAAGGTTTCATTGCCATAAAAGTGGCAAAATTGATTGGCAAGAGAGATAGACATACTTATTATCAATCAGTGAATCATCATGATGTCTAGGCAAATATTGTTACTAATCTTGACAGAATATATATAGTGGGGGTAGAATAAAAGGATGTTGGAAGCTAGTTTGATACTACACAGAGTAGTAATGAATAGGGGTGTGTTGTATTGTAGTTGTTTGATTCAGATTAGAATCTAATCCTAATCAAGTATGAGAAGTGCTTGGTCTATTTCAAGCAATATGCTGAGATATAAATAATATTCAGGATATTTTTTGCAAATGGTATCTTCCTAGTGATATTTCCATGCTAGAAGCAATAAAGTTTTCCTTGCCTGCCAATCAATTGTATGGTTTTGAATGCAATGGATGAAATTTTGGACTATAAAGCTTTATTTGTCCTATGAAAATATAATGCTTCAGATCTAGCTTTCTAATATGTGGGAAGGTTTTCAGGAGAGGCTAGTGACTGATTAGAGTTCTGAATCCAAATCTGGGGTTTCTAATTGATAGGGTGATTCTCAGGTGGTTCCAGCTCCATTAATATTAATGAACTCCTAGAAGAGTTATTCAATATCAATATCAATGTCCATGGTTTTGATGAATGCAGGTGGTAGTATAGTATGCAAGAATTCATCCTGGAAAATAGACACTTGTTGTCTTGTAATCTGGAGTGCCTTTATGTAATTATGTAAGCAATCACACTGGTTGCAGGTGGCTTGCCCCAATCCTGTGGGATACTAATGGAAGACCTGCAGACGAAGCTCCCTTACCTCTTTTAGCTAGTTATCTTCTTTGGGTGCACAGTCCACCTTCCAGTTAGTATATATAGAGAACTGTTAGCTTGTATTATCCCAAACTAGTTCTACACAATCAAGTGTAGCTTCTACATGATCTTTAGTCGGACTTTAGAAGTGACCTAGTGTCTGCTCGAGCTCCACTAAAATAGGAAGTGTGCCTCATCACTGCCTATACTTGTTTATCACTCCTTATCAACCTTCAAACAAGAAGCATCTTACACCTGCACATTACACTGAGTCAATTAGAGACAATTGATTTCTGTTTCCTGCAAATGACCTGCATGTATTTCATTCATGTGGAGTCATGGAGTGTCTATCCTTTCATTCTGGAGCAGATAGAACTCATAATACCCATATCAGACTCTCAAGTATATAGCAATCTTGAAGTGTCTGCAAATAGCCCCTATTTCTCTCAAAAACCCGAGATCTTTTATTGCAACTGAACCAGTGAAGACTACTCTTAGCTAAACTAGCTACAGATACCTAATACCATTCACTACATGTCCACCAAATATCTTCTCATTACCCCCTTTACTACACTCACAATTTACATTTTACTCATCCCTACTCCAATGGCACAATGTAGACTCAGGAAAAGAAGCCAAATCAGGCAGATTCTGCTGAGGAACCAGTCAGCCAATAGGAAGTAGTGGAGCACAGGATGTCCCTAATGGCCCTGAAGATCTAAATATAAAGATTCAGGGATAGATCTAGGAAATCAGTGCAAAGGCAATAAGCAATACATTTGTATAGCCTACTGCATCTGTACTTGAAGATCTAAGCTTTGCACAGCCTACACTCTGCACAGCCTGGTTTTAACACAGCCCATGTCTTAAACCTGGAGCATAGCCTGGATTGCATAGCCTCAAACTGTCCAAATCAGTTCTACTAGTATGTTCCTGCTGCATTCTGACTGTTGTACCATTAGATCCAAGGCATCCATATATATCTTTCTCTGCCCTTTCTACAATTCCTTCTACTTCACCCCAGTATCCTGGATTTATAAATACATAGCCACCCTATAAGGCATAAAAGAAGCACAATCTGGAATAGAAAGAATGATCATTTTTACTAAGAATCACTTAGGAAAACTAATCACTAGGGAATAATATCCTCACTATTACTACAAAGCCTAGCAAACTACTAGACTGCTGTAGAGTAGATCCTGCTAGGAATTAGGCTACAGAGATTATCCAAGGATCTATATTTGATAGAATCCTTATTCCTATCCAAGATTGATTGCATCTTCTAGCTTAGTCAATATAAGTGATCAGTAGTCACTCATTTGATAAGTATTAGATGTGAGTCATTCTTCATTCTGCATTCCCTTCTATTTGGCACTGCCCACAAAGGAACCCATGGCAGAGTATAATCATCTCTTGACATTGATTGTCAACATCATCTATAGTCAGCAAGTTAGCTGTGCTCTTTTGCACTCTTATTTGTTACCACACTATAGCAGACCCTCTCTACTCTATATCACCCCAACTATAGCAGACTACCTCTGTTACACAACACAAGAAGGATTAATTGATCCTATTAAGGTAAAGTCAAGAAGAATGCCCACACAATCAAGCTGACTGTAGTATTATAAAGTCCACTATATTCCTGTTACTCCAAGAAGAAACAAAATAGCCCACTGACTGTTGTGGATAAGTTTCTGTAGGACAGAAGGCCTAGACCTCCAGAGTTTTCTACTAGATTTATCCAAACAAGACAATATTCTAATGGATGCTGTGCTTAAACCCTGTCTTATTATGTCACTTATACAATTCTAAATTATATAAAGAGCAGAGAGACCATCCAACTAACCCTACTTTATCATGAAATCCCTTCTCTGCTAAAGCCAATATTCTATTTCTCTCTGAATCTGGCCTTTCTACTAGACAAATATCCTTTCAAACTGGTCTAGGGAAGTCTACTGTGGCCAGGGTTATCAAAGAGATCTACCCAGGCAAGGAAAACATCAAATTAGGATGTCCTTCCAAAATTTCTCCCACTGATAAAAGAAGAAATGTCTCTAGTATCACCTTTGGCAAAGTTAAAAATGCTGTCCAGGCCATTCATCTCATCAATTCTGCCCTCTTCTCTCCTATCTCTGCTCAAACTGTTAGGAATGTTCTCAAGTCTATGTACATCTCTCAAGGCTGTAGTCAAGAAAAAGAAGCCACTCTTGTTTGTAAAGCATAGGCAACATAGGCTAGCCTTTGCTCTCAAGCACCACACTGGACTGTGGAGGACTAGACTAGAGTCATTTGATCAGATGAAACCAAGATCAACAGGATTGGATTAGATGAAAGGAAGTATGTGTGGAAATTGATAGGAAAGCCTTTATAAGACAAGGAATTTCAAGGAACAGTAAAACTTGAAGGAGATTCCTTGATGGTTTGGGATTGGAATGGAGTGGGGATTCTTGCAGAGGTTGAAGGAAGGATGAATGCTGAGCAGTATGTCTCCATTTTGAAGGATCATCTGCTTCCTACCATGGAAATTTCTGAGAAAGCATTATCTTTCAACAAGATAATAATCCCAAGCACATCTCTAAAAGAGCCAAGGAGTGGCTGGCATCTCAAGAAATCAAAGTTCTTGACTGGCCAGCACAATCTCCAGATCTTAATCACATTGAACATCTTTGGCAAATCCTCAAAAAAAAGCTCAATAGCTATATAACACCATCAAAAGAAATATGGGAGCTCTGGGAGAGAATTGAAGTGGAGTGGGGCAAGATAGAGGTTGAGGAGTGTCAAGAATTAATAGAGAGTATGCCTAGAAGACTAGAGGCAGTGATAAAAGCAAAGGAAGAGCATACAAATACTAAAATTGTACAATAGAAATGTTTCTCAAAAAAGTATTCAATAACATGTTACTTTAGTATGGTTATATCTATATCTCAGTGCCATGACAACCAAAATACATGACTAATGGCTGATTATCAGGGCAGGAGATAGGGTTATTAATGACCCAGCAAAGACTAGAGCTAATATCTTTTGGATCTTCTACAAATGTTAAGTCTTTTCAAAATAGCCAAACATTAGGATACTTTTTTGAGCCACTATATGTACAGGTAACAACAAGGCCAGGACTGTGCTTTTAAGTAAAACACAGGTTCAGAGAGAAACTAAGACTGGAGCTAAGACTAAATAGAACAAATGTTAATTATATATTATTCAGGAGATAGGGGTCAAAACTCTGGAGCTTTGGAATTCACTTTAAATAAAAGAATGTTGAAGTTGGTATCTTATAGTCCAGGGTTGTATTTAGAGGGTTCAGAGTTGACCTGAATATTCAGTATATGATAGTTAGGAGATAAGATAAAAACAAGAAAAAAGCATTGGATCAATAGTTCCAATGATAACTAATTTAATAACACTACTCAACGTATAGTGAAGATTATAACAAGGAGTAAGCATTCAAGAAAGCAATAGTATTCCAGATTACCAGTTGTAGACCTAGGAGATTAAAGCTAAGGAAAGATACTGCTAATGTAAGGATTTAAATAGTAGTGCCAATGTGCACAGACCAGGATGAGAAAGGAAATTCCTTAATAAGAAATCTAAATAAGTGACTATGGAATGAAAGATCATAGAATGATAAAGAACAATAGTGTATATGTGATCAGTGATCAGTGATAAGAGTTTCAGGACTTAGCAGGTGGCATAGCTAAGTGATGCAGTGTAGAATAGTCCAAGATAAGACATAGTTAGCATAGGTAGTTAGTAAGAACTATTCAAGAGCAAGAATAGAAGAAATTGTAACAGTTGCTTACTCAACTTCTTAAGCACAAATATCATGGCCCCAAGCTAAATACAATGCTTGAAAATTAGGCTCAAATGGAAATGTACATGCAGATGATCAGTCTTTTTTAATCTGCTTATGACTTCATTACTAGAATAGGTTTTAGGACTCAAGTTGTAGAATCCAAGGAAGACAAGTTTGCAATAATATTAGATTATGTCACCACCCCATGTTATTATAGTTGCTGTGGTTGCTGTTATCATGTGGCTGCTATTGTCACTGTATCCATCACATTTATATTCTGCTGTTATTTATGTTTTAATAATATTGTGTTTTGACTCTAGAAATAAAAGTTTGAATTGCATTTGGATAATGGCCAATGTTCACTGATTTGCTGTATAGTACTATATAGTACCATGCCAACCTGACAATTGTATAGCACAAGGATCAACCTGGCATCTGTATAGTACTATATATATAGTGCCATATTAGCATGCAGCAACTATATAGTATTATATTGGAGAGGCTAACTAAACAGTGCCATATTAGTGTTGCTTACTAGATAGCACTCATGGCATATGGCAACTGGCCAGCAATAGCTAACAGCTATACATGCCAGACATAGGCACATACATACTATATAATACTGTATAAAACAGGATATGTCTGTAACTACTATGACAGCTTTATCTGATTGTATAGTATTGGCCAGTAATAATGGATTTTGCTGATGTTGAAAGTATGCCTAGAAGAATTCAAGTAGTAATTAAAGCCAAAGAAGAATACACCAAGTACTAATATCTATCAAATATTCTATTTGTTGTCAAAAGCTCAAAAATTATTACAATAATATTCTTATTTTAAAATGGATGTATCTTTACAACCTCTAAGCCAAATTACATACTTCTTGGCTCATCAGATAGCCAAGGATTAGTACTTCACACACACACCAATGCTAAGTAAGATTTATTTCATACAGTGGCCTCCAAAACCATTGTAATATTTAGCCTTGATATAGTATATAAAGTATACCTAACCTATATATGAGAATATTGCTTAGCTTTGGTGGAGCAAACAACATGCAAACTCCTGGCTACAATTTGACTCTTGGGTCATGTGATTTGGTTTAGATATGTTAATTTTAAAACAGCAATACCATTGCAACAATTTTGTACTTTATTATAGTAAATGGGTAATCAGTACTTGGTATAGCCTCCTTTTGTCCTGAGTACTGCCTCAATCCTTCTAGGCATGCTCTCAATCAATTTTTGACACTCCACAACTGGTATCTTCTCTCATTCCTCTTAAATCCTCTCCTATAACTCATAAACTCTATTAGGAGGATATTTATACTTTACAAGCCTTCTTTTGATATAACTCTAACAATAGAGTTTAGGTCAAAATATTGTACAGGCCACCTCATAGTTATAAACTTCTGCTCCAAAAGCCACTTCTTTACTTTTTTACAGGTAACACTATAACACCACATCTTGCTAATATAGACTCATAGACTTCACATCACCATCTCCCTCCTGGTCTACTCTCCCTGATCTCTCCAGCCTACATCAACAGCATCTTTGGTTTGCCTATACAGTGGCTTAAACAACTATTCCAATATTTGCATGTTTTTCACTAAATGCAACAAAACATACTAACCACTAAATCTGTGGGTGTATGAAATATAGTGCTTATTCTTGGCTTTCTATTGGATTAAGGGTCAGAGAATTTGAATATGATTTGACAAAATGACATTTATTTCAAAATACTTACTTATTGGGATAGTTTTTTGACTTTATATAAATATAGGTATTTAGTACTTGATATGACCCCCTTTGGCCTTGATAACTGCTTTAGGCCTTCTAGACATGCTTTCTATCAAATTCTGACACACTTCTGCAGAAATTGTTTCCTACTCTCTCCTATAATAAACTCCCTTAGGAGCACTTTCATAAGCTTAAAGGCATCTCTTGAGATGATTCCTGGTATGTTCAATAGGTCTGAGATCTGAAGATTGTGCAGGCCAATCCAAAAGCCTAATCCCTTGGTCATCAAACCAAGTCTGAGCTCTTTTAGTTAGTATCTTATTGAAAAATAATGTTATCTTCTCAAATTCCAGATTTCTCCATGCTTTCTAGCAATTCCTACTCCAAGATTCTCACATATTGTTCAGCATCCATCCTTCCCTTCACCTCACTCAAAAATCCCACCCCATTCCATCTTATACAGCTTCATATCATCAATGAACCTCCTCCATCCTTGACTATATCTTTGACCTCTCTGGAAATCAACCCTTTCCCTATCTTTTTCCACACATACTGTTGCCCATCTGATCCAATCCTATTAATCTTGGTCTCATCTGACCATATAACTCTCTTCCAATTCTCTACAGTCCAATGTTGATACTTGAGAGCAAAGGTTAACCTTTTTTATTTGTAACTCTTGGAAAGAAGAGATTTTTTTTCTTTTTCACTACAGCTTTGAGGAGGCTTTCATAAGGGTATTCCCAACTGTCTAAGTGCAGACAGGAGTGTTAATAATAGTATTGATACATTTGGTAGTCTCAACAGCATTTTTGGCTTTGCCAGTGATAATCTGTTGTATAATAGTCCATTTGTTCATAGATGAAAGTTTTGAAGAACAACAGACAAGATGTCTAGTCTTGTCTGGCTGGGTTTCCTGAAGAACCCTAGACACTGTATACTTGCCTAGACCAGTTTGAGAGGCTATTTTCCTGGAGGAAAGGCCAAGAGAAAGGAGAGAGATGATATTGTCCATTTAAGAGCTAGCGATGGATTTCATGACAATGGTGGGAAAATAATCATAAGATGGTAGGGTTTATATAGTACTAGCTGATTACAGTTACATAAAGATAACATAACAGATCCATTGTCATGCTTATGTAAGTACTTTACAGCATGCTAGAACCCAACATATGTTGAAGTCAAAAAACTATCTCAATGAGTGAGCATTTTGAAATGAATGCCATTTCATCAAATTATATTCAAATTCTTTGACCCTTGATCCAATAGAAAGCCAACAGTAAGCACTATATTTCATACACCCATAGATTTGGATAAGATTTAGTAGTTATTGTGTTTTGTTATATTTAGTGAAAAACATGTGAACATTGTGACAGTTGTTTGAGCCACTGTAAACCCAATGAATATTCTGATGAGGAATACCATTGTCAATAAAAGGAACACCCACTTGTACTAGTCAGAGAGAATAGAAAAATAGAAAAACCCTCAGATTTCCTTCCAGAGTTTTTTCCAGAACAATCCACCTCCTCTATAGAACTATTAGGATCTTCAATAAGGACAGAGGAAGAAGAGCAATTCATAAAACCAAGGACAGGAGAAAAAGAGGAAGAAATGCCAGAAGAAATTAAAGCAGGATTTCTCAAGGGAACCAAAAGACATCAATAGATGGCTCTTAGCCATGAATGCATATTTCCAAATCAATCAGACCTTCTTTACAAATATAACCAAATCACTCACTCTTCTAAATAAAATGAGCAAAGGAAGAGGAAGATCATTCACAGAAGGATGGCTAATGAAACTAGCCAATAACCAAGTACCTGCTGAAAAAAAGATATTTAATGTTATTACAAAAATATTTGTACAAATTTTTGCACCATATGACACAGCCACCAAGGCAAGGATCCAGCTTGCTCAGCTGAATCAAGGAAAGAAAGATTCAAATCCTTCATCTCCACTTTCCTACTTCTATCAGAAAAGTATGGAATTATGGATGAAAAAGCTCTAATCAAATAGTTCTCGTTCAAGGAGTACACTCCTTTATTGTAAAGATGGTCCTTTGCTGCAAAACACTCCCCTCCACCTTGAAAGGGTGGATAGACAAAGCCACCCTATTTAATGAGCAACTTTATAGAATAGAAGGGAAAGAGAATATATTCCCTTCTATAACTCTAGTACTAGAGGAGATTCAAATGTCATGGATGTGGATTGAGTCTATCTCACCTCCACACAATGAAGCAAACACATCAAAGCAAATAAATGCTTTGTATGCCACAAGGTAGGATGCCAATCCACCAATCATGGCCAAAATTACAAGAAAGAAGAAAACAACAAAGAAAGAAAATTTCCCAGAGGATAAATGTCAAATCACCTCCAAGAAAAAACCAAAGGAGCATCCATTGAAGAAGAGCTACAGGAATACCTCTCTATTTTAGGAGGGAATGATCAACAAGCAGTCATGAAAATCCTAAAAACAGCCTTTGGAAGAGATGATAAAAATACTAATAAGAAAGGGGAAAAAGAAAGATCTATCATAAAAATCAAAATAGATCCTGGAAATAAGTACTCTCCTCTCTTTCTCTGGGAAGAAGAATCCAATGAAGAAACAACCCTACTCTGGCAATGTTACACCAAAGAAGAGAAGAAAATTTCTCTTTATAAAGGACTCAAGATAGCTAGAGAATAGAAGGCTAGAAGGATTTTTGAAAAGGAAGGATGAGTCGATGTCATCTCTTCCTTTCTATTCTCATAGGATCTCTCCTGTATTTGTATCTGGTGTATATCAATCAATATTCCTATCAAACTTTGTACACTAGGAATAAAAACAAAAATCATTGACACTCAAGCTCTCATAGATACTGGAACAATTTGTTGTTTTATCAATTGGGCCTTAGTAGAAGCATATAAACTACCAACCACAAAATTAAAGACACCACTGAAAGCCACCAACACTAATGGGACCCTGAATCACAAGGGATTAATATAAAAAAAGACATTTCTTCTAATGTTATTAGAAGAAAGAAAAGAGTTACAAGAATTCCTCATAATCAATTGTGGAAAAGATGATGTCATCCTAGGACTATCCTGGCTTCAGAAAGTAAACCCAGAAATAAACTAGGCAACTGGAAATGTCAGAATCCCAGATTACCCCTTTCCACAAAAACAAGAAAGTCTACCAGAGGAAAAAATGTATTCATATCTTTCTTAACAAATGTCAAGTTACAAAATTAAAACACCAAAATGAACAATGGTGGAATAGAAGCATAAACAAGAAACACTACCACTACCAACACACAATAAAACTACAAATCAAGAAAACCACAATCTCTACCACTTTGGTACAATAAACCAAGAAAAGAGAAATAATAATATCACTGAAATATCAAGAATTTGTAGATATCTTCTCAAAAATAGAGGGAGAACCACTTCCCTCCAGCAGACAATTTGACCTTGGGATTGATTTAGATCAAATTTTCATTTCAAAAGTTGCCAAGGCATATTTCCTAAATCCAAAAGAACAAGAAACCTACAAAGGTTTTATAAAAGAACACCTAGAAGCAGGGAGAATTACCCCTTCAAACTCCCCCTAGACCTCTTTATTTTTCTTTATATTCAAAAAAGGCAGATCCCTTCACCTCTGCCAAGGCTATTGGTACCTTAACAAATACACCATTAAATATATATACCTGCTTCCACTTATTTCCAATCTTATGGACCAGCTAAAAATTGCAAAATACTTCACCAAGCTGAACATCTGATAGGAATACAATAACATCCAAATCAAGAAAAAAGACCTCTTGAGGGCAGCATTCATTATCCCCTTTGATCTTTTTCAACCCATTGTCATGTTCTTTGGAATGTGTAACTCCCCTGCCACTTTCCAAACCTTTATGGATTGGATATTCCAATGGATAAAAAAACAAGGGTGGATCCTCATTTATATGAATAATCTTCTCATCCATGTTACAACACTAGCCAAACTATAAGAATGGACCAAAAGGGTACTCCAATGCCTAACTGAAAATCAATTGGGAGTTAAACTGAAAAAATGTCATTTCAACATTGAAGAAGTGGAATTCCTTGGTCATTTGCCAAGGGGTGATTAAAATGGACCCCACCAAATTGAAGGCCATTCAAGATTGAAAAGCCCCTAAAACCATGAAAGGTGTCCAATTCTTCATTGGATTTTACAATTTCTACTGAAAGTTCATTCCAGACTTATCAAAACATGCCCAACTGATCTTGGACCTCACCAAAACAAGCATCCCTTGGAAATGGGGAGAAAAATAGAAAATGGCCTTTATCTATCTGAAGAAAGCATTCTGTTTCCAACTGGTGACCTGCATGTATTTCATTCATGTGCAGTCATGGAGTATCTATCCTTTCATTTTGGAGTAGATAGAACTCATAATACCCATATCAGACTCTCAAGTATATAGCAATCTTGAAGTGTCTGCAAATAGCCCCTATTTCTCTCAAAAACCCGAGATCTTTTATTGCAATTGAATCAGTGAAGACTACTCTTAGCTAAACTAGCAATAGATACCAAATACCATTTACTACATGCCCACCAAATATCTTTTCATTACACACCCTTTACTATACTTACAATT
>JBBPTC010000309.1:0-15584 GCA_038093955.1 Boletus albobrunnescens
ATGAATTGGATAGTAAGGAGGATAGAGCAATATCCGATGTATTCATCATGGGAGTTGCTGAGAAATTCAAGAGAAAACTTGCCGACAGTGACGGAGTTCACAGCACCCTCATCCCCTTGTAGTAAGACAAACTCCTCTCCAGAGCCAAGGATACCATCTCCGGGGGGAGAACCAGGCGCAGGTATGTGATGGGTGAAGCGTAGGGAGCCCAGACCGATAACGAGGCAGGATATACCATTGCTGAGTATACCCCATAGGATTAAGGAGAATGAATACCAATCGTGGTAGACGCCACTCGCTATACAAGCGGCCAAACTGACAGAGATAGGGATAATTGCCAAGAACGGGGAGTAGTTGAAGATACGTTCTGGGTACACCACCTTGGGAGGGACTGTGTTGAGCCTGACAATGGTGACTCCAACACCTGGTCCATCTCTTCCGGGAATCAGGACTCCATCGATTGATGTACATTTCTTCACAAGGACGGAAGCTAAATGACCGGTGCCATCAATGACAGTACCGGAGGCGACGGCTTGGAATCTTGGTCCCTGCCAGCCATCGTACTCGAACAGATTGGCAGGGTCTTTGCGAACACCTGGGTAGAATCCCTTGAAGAAAGCGGATTTGGCAACAAGTCCGTATTGCCTAGCAATTTGGTACGACCCTGGAGTATTGTACCACCCCAGCCACCTCCTGCCTTTGTAAATGTGGACGGTAGCCATGGCAGATATAGCTTCATCTCCCCCAAAGAATCCCGATACGCCAGTAGTGTCCAGCGTAAAGTGAGACGTGTCGAGCGGGGTCGGTGAAGAGATCATGGAGCGTCGGTGGGGTGTACCAGAGAGGTTGGGGAGGTGCATGGCGATAGCACGCTTGGGGGAAGGGCGCACAGGGTAACGGTCGGGTTATGTTTTATATGACTGGATGAACAAGCAAGAAAGCAAAAAGCATGACTCGACAGCACGATGGAAAGAAGACAAAGTTCGGGCCCAGCCTGCGGCAAAGGCTGGGCGTGGAACACGTGGAGGGCTGTATGGCATGTTGGAACCAAGAAAGGGTAAAGGCTCGAAGCTGTGCCAATGGATGTCGGATTATTGATCCGCAGGGTGCGAAGCGGTGGGAACAGCACGGACGGTACCTCGAGCCTAGATAGCCTGAATTGGTGAATAAGAGTTAAGTATAGGGCCACAGACCACGGAATAAAAATGAGCTCAGTAGTAATGCGAGTCTGTTCTGGTGGCTAGTAAATGTTCCGTAGTGAGCAACACCTCGAGCTTGTCGTCCGAGCGCGAGTCTCCAGTTTGGCATCTAATTGTCACACTTGTGGGTCAGTTCAGTCCCAGAAATCGGCGAAGCTGCGAGAATATTTACAGTGACATAATTGAGTACCATCGTCGGACGACGACTCGGGTACTACGTCCCCCTAGCCTTGGGATGAGATGTTGAGAGCCCCGAACAACCGATGAATCCGCATGTCATCGTGCGCAATGAGTCCCCCTTCCATAAGTGCTCGGCAAGTCGCCGTCTGCTTCAAGCCGACGAGCGTGAAGGCTGCACTGCACATCGCTTTGGAGGACGCCCAGGCACTTCGACACATCAGACATGGGAGGTTTCGTCCCTGGGAGCGCGACTCCACCTCCACGAGCATGCTTGCTATTTTGAGCGTCGTTGACGGTGCGCAGTTGAGTTAGGCACTGTGGCAAAGAAGTAGCTGACAATTTGCAGCCTCGTCGGGAAGATGGGCTTGGACATGCGGACTCGGAGTACGACTCGGAGAGCACAGTATATTCAACCTCCTTCTTGCGAGAGGGAGGACTGTCCAAAGTACGTACTCACACCTAGATGGGCTGGAGAGTTGGTTCCATCAATATCTGCAGACCCAGATAAAATAACCGACCCGAATATCCACGTAAACCCCTGTCGCATTACAAGTCGTGGCTGGTGAATCTTTACTCATTGCCAATGATTGATTTTGGCGGACGAGCGACCAATCGTATTACTATTAGCATATCTGGATTAACAAACAAACATTACCGTTACTTCACATACACCGTCGAGCAACTTCAAGGGGTATTAGACACTCAAACTCCACGGTAGATCTTCATCTTTCCCGCACCACCACGGACGACAGTCTCTTCCCCGTTCCTCAACCCCTTCCGCTCCTTGCGTGCATTTCTCAGACGCGCTTCCGTGATTCGGTAGCACGCAGGAAGCCACTCATCTACGGTCTGTCCTGCGTCGTAACGTCCCTCGACTTCCACGCCCCTGGCGTTGTCAAGCCCTAGCACCATCAACGCGAGCGCCCGCGCACATAACCATGCATGAACCATTCCCTCGCCAGAGTACCCCACCGCAAGCCACTCCCCAGGATCTGCCATTCTTGCCCTCTTGCCCTTTTCCGATACCATCACTCTTGGTTTAGGTGATCGCCGGCCTGAGATTGCGCTCGGGATTCGACCCACCCAAGGAAACTCATCGACAGAAACACTCAGCACGCCACTCCAGAGCGCCTTCACTCTTCCAGCGGCCCACAGACCTTGAATCTGTCGCTGAGCGTCCTCATAGACATCATCACCAACTGGCGGTTTGGCGGAGGAGGCCCCTTCAGCCCCCCAATTGGTGGCTCCAAAATATACAGGGAGTGCCCCTGATACGTGTGCCGCGCTGTGCACATCATACATACCTCTGGATGTCGGTCTATACACCTCTCCCTTCCTTGCATCGGTCTCGGGTAGCGCCTCGCGCCCTCCACCAAACATGAGTTCATGTTCTCCGTCCGGGATTTGTGTGAGGTAGTCAAAGCCCTTCCGCTCGGGGCTATCAAAAAAGACGTAGGCTCGCCTCCCATGATTATTTTGTGCATCGCTGTCCCAAACTGCTTGAAACTGGAGAGCCCTTCCAGGTCGCTGTGCGCTCATCGTCTCTCGAACCCTGTACACGACATCTGCAAGGCCTGGAATAAGCCCACCGACGTACGCGTTTGTAAGATGGACGACATGAGAGGTGGTCAATTCTCCGCGAGGGGTATTCAGGGAATAAAACCGGTTTGTGGACGAGGGCTCCGTGATTGACAAGCATGGTGTCTGTGTAAAGAGTTGGAAGCTGGAGATCAACCAATCAAGTGCGGTCTCAGTGAGCCGGACTACCAGGAACGCTGTGGAACATCACTCACTGTTTAGGACATTCCTCTAGGAGCCGGGAAAGGATGTTTGTGACGAAACGATAGGGTTGCACGGCACCCGCACGAGCGGTCACGCACCCAACAGCTAAAGCAGAAAGGTTAAATCTCTGGTAACGACACCACTCAGAACGGGCACACGCCTTAGTATCCAGGGAACCCACGTACCCTTCGAGCATCTTCTCCTTCCCAGATGCCAAATGTGCAGGCTTCTTCAGGCATGTCTGCCTCGAAAACGCCCACTTTTCGCTTTGCCTCCGCAAAAACTGTGTCGTCAAAGTAAACGTCCACAGATTGCACTTCCCTGCAGTCAGCGTCGTCAGCTTCTTCCTCCGCGATATCTAGCAACACGTCCAGGTGCGCAAGTCGAAAGCGCATGATCTGCTGGGCTGCAGCCTTTCCAAGACTCCATTTCAAGTCTTCATAATCATGGAATAGAGGTGGATTGATGTGCCCCCCATTCCTGCGTTTACCATCCTTTTTGTTCAGCGTGGTTGCACGATGAAGGTTGTATCTTAACCCACCTGCCTGTCGCCCCAGAACATGTCTCCTGTGCTTCCAACATAACGACGCTTAACGGGTCACCGTTATCATTTCGTTCCTGGTCAATGTTAAGCAAGGTCCTAGCAAAGGACGCGCCAGATATCCCAGAACCGATGATAACTGGGACACGAGTGAGCGTGGTCATGGGAGCGCTCTAAGATAGAGGGCGCTTACCGACGTCTGCGTGAGTAGGGAAATTGTCACTAGAGGTATGGGTAGCGATGGAAGACGGCGGAAAGGTCCAGAATGAGTGTGTTGGTTCTCGAATGGGGAATGCAGGCGATAGTGGCAGCCCTGAAAGATTACCAGATTCATCGGAGTGGCCATCACTGGTACTCTGAAGGAGCTGGAAACGTGAAACACAGTTGCCCATAGTCTGATTGACCAAGTCGCTGAAAGGAGGGGATCAACCTGGATGCAGCGTGCAACTAGAAGAGATAGTTTGAGAGGGAAGGTACGCCCTGACTGAGCAGTCCATTCCACCAGGGGTAGATATAGGTCCAAGCTACCTTATTGGGGTGTGTCTGTAGACACGCTGTAGATCTGAGCCGAAGTCGGTGAGTAAATTTGGTCGAGTCAGATGGAACGTTAAGTGGGCAGGATAGGCAACTTGAACCATCGCAATGACAAGGTCACTGCCATAGACCCGTCCCTATCGCACTAAGTAGCGCGTGATAACGATAAAGGTTTTGGTCCGAGCCTCCGTCCATCTCTATATATATAATTGCCAACACAACTGCCGGAACACATCAAGGGTCGAATTTGAATTGATCAAGACGTCTCGTGGAAAACCTGAATAAGGTCCTTCTGAAACCGAGCAAGATACGCTACGAGCTCTTCTTCAGGGAGCGTGGAATGGTCCAAGGCTTGCGTGAGTTGCGACTGGAGCTTTTAGCGCCCACGGGCGCCCGATGATCGGTTAAGAAGTGTGAGATATCGATATCGGATGCAAGACACACCTTCACGACAGCGCGGCGGCGTGTTCCCATGACCGTCGTTTGACTTTCCTCTTCCCTTCGGGCATGCAGGTCCGCCAGGGCCTTTGCTACCCTCTTACCTTCTTCTATAACATCGTTCGGCAGATCAGCAAGTCGAGCTAGTTCAATGCCTATCGAATTACTGTTGTAATAGCGTTTCGTCCTCGAGGAACGAGAGCCAACCGTAGTGATCTAGGTCTTCGGGAAGACCATCCATTATTCTGCATCGGGATAAACGTGAAAAGCGGGAAACATTTCAGATATCGTCACTCACTTGTACTTGAATACCATACCCAGGCTGGACGCCGATTTCCGTGCACGCTAAGAGTATTCTTCATAATAAGTTAAGAAGATGAGAGCTACCGACCTGGACAGAAAGATGCAGACTAAAGATGGGTTAGATAAGCGTGCGATAGGCTCATATCTAAGATTAATTAGCCCTTACTTCACTACCGTGGGTTGCCGAGAGAGTGACGTTGACAACTCATGGAAGTGGCTAAGGGGACGTGTAAAATGACAGTGGTATTTCAACTTAAAGCAAGGAAGAACGGACGTTGCGAAAAATACAAAGCACTAAACACTAGCAGTCAGCAGAGTCGTAATCGTAAATGAGTTCGGAGGCATTGCCAACTCTATACCCACCTTAATCCTGATGAGTTCTTCTGCAATGGCGTGTGCAATTCCAACGCCCTCGCAAGGAGAAGTTCCACGACCCAACTCGTCCACTAGAACGAGTGTTTTCGGCGTTGCGAGGCCTATTTTAGGAGTGAGTCTAACTTCTGGGAAAACTGGTGCACTTTCCTAGTATCATCGCTGATGAGGTCATTTCGTTTGCAAATGTGCTCAGATTTTTCTCCATATCATCGTCATTGGACAAACGGGATAAAAGGGCATCATGAATGCTAAGAATGTGCGGATGAGTTCAGAGGGCATACATGACCTCAAATCGGATAACTCACCGGAAGCTTGCATAGTCAGCAGGGACGAAGCAACCACACATCGCCATGATGACCAAGAGACCGGTCTGACGAAGATAGGTACTCTTCCCTGAATACATGTGAGGAAGGCACCAAGGTTTCGTTTCAATTTTAGCATACCGGACATACTAACGATAAAACATCAAGTTATTCTCTCTTGCCAAGGGATATACTCACTTCGGGCCATGAATGATCTGGAAATGAGATGCGTCACAACAGTAGATATCATTCGCGACCAATGTCCCAGCAGCATGAACGGTTTCCAGGATCGGGTGTCGACCCGATTTGACCGCAAGAGTACCTGTAAACTCGGGGCGGACTGCGCAGTTGTACAAGTCCTTTAGCCTAAGTTGCTTGCGCCAGCAATGCAGCAATCACCATAGTTTCTCACTGCAACAGGGATCAACATTCACTCAGGCGTTCTGAGTCGATACTCACTTATAGAGGCATGTGCAAACGACCAAAGGAGGTCAATCAAGGCCACCTGTCTTAGTGAGGAACAATTGACATGATAAGGGAAATGCGTCTACCGCTTCAGATGCAGTGTATAGAGCACCAGAGTGCGACAACACTTCAGCTATTAATTCTTGAATGATCCTGAAGACGTCGTTCGATACATCTGTTCATGGCGGATATACACTTACTTATCACTGAGAATCAGGGTCTCATCTAGCGCATCCTTCATCCGCGCATTTATCTTCTTCTAAAATTACTAGCATGTAAGTGATACTCAAGGCAAGGCAGAAATTTGCGTACCAATTCCATGCTTGAAAATAACCATCGACCTTTCTGTGCCGAAACGTTCAAAAAACATTTGGGAAGCTCTCCTTCCAGTTCGTCCTTCTTCAGTGCAAAAACGAAACCACTTTCTTGGTAGACCAATGTGATCGGTAATCCGTGCTTATCTGATAACATGGTGTTCAACTGGTATATATCACCAACATTCTCCTTGAAGGTTTCTCGCGCTACATCGAGGAGGCGGTTACGGTTGGCCTGGAATAAGGGTATCTGGGGGTCCGTCGAGATCGAGCGTGGAATGTTTCACCTTCACTGCATAAACTCTGGCATTGACAGCCGCGAGACCACTCTGAAAGGAATAACAAATCAGGGGGCGAGGCGACGCTCCACGTAGTCCGAACCTTGTTGGGGCCGACTGCGTCATTCAAATTGTCCATAATAAGGTCTGCGATAAGCGCAAGACGGTTGTCCGAGATCATCTGAGGGGTTGAGGGTTGACGGACTAAAGATAATGTTGGCGTAGACTACTTTGACGTACGTCGTGTATGATTTGCAAGAGCTGAGTTTTGCCATTCGCCAATGCTTTCTGAAGGAAAGGCAAGCTTCGGATGATGCTCTGCAGAGAAAGCATCTGGGAAACCCGAGCAGACGCGGTCTTGGCGGAATTTGATGGGCGAACTTCAAGTGTTGCAAGCTTAACAATTTCGAATGTGACTATCGTCAGAGGTAGGGAATGGTTCATCTGACCGATGATATCAACTTGTCGAAGTCCAGTTTGTTGAGATATTTGAGTGCATCTCGTGTTTGAGAGAACAAATCTTCATTCTGCACTAGCTCTGCAAGTGAAGTTAGGCCAAGTATGCAATATAATGGAACGTCCAGGTGCCTGCTACAACGTCAAGACGAGCATTGATAGCCTCGATACCTGAAAGGTTGAGGATTCATCGTGCACCTGATAGTCACCGACAAATCAAAGTGGAACATACCTGTCAACGGTGCCAAGATATTCGTGCGCAACAAACGAGAAGCCATTGCTGTATATGTGTGACCAAGAACTCTGCTCTCATAAAGATCCAATCAGTAAAGCACCAAGCAAAGTACCTTACCCAAAAAGAGTGCGTGACGATTTTTTGTGCATAACATTCTTGACGAGTTCGAGATTTTTCGCTGTCTCGGGGTCAATCAACATCGTGCCCTCAACGGATGCATAGTGTATGCGAAGCGATCCAGAGGAAAAACGGGTGTTCAAACGGTTTTCAGAGTACTTGAACAATGCACATGCAGCAGAAAGCACATAGTATCTGTCATGTCGTCAACGTCAGTGCAGGGCGTAAATCCGAGGTGCATATATGCTGTACTTGTCTGAGACGGAGACGAGTGTAGCAGCCCGTTCGTCGTTTTCGACGCACAATTGCGTGATGAAGTCCATTCCTTCCATGTATTAGGAATAAACGTCTGACGCGCGATGGACACACCTGCCCCGTCGTTCCAATACTTCCTTGCGACTGGCTCGACAGGTATGTTGGGAAACTCCTCCATAATAAATTGGACCAACAATGACGTGGTTGGTGGTTTCTTCGCGGCGGATGCCAACGTTGCATCCGTGGCAGCGATGAACGTATCGGGAACAAGAACGAGCGAGGGGTAATGTATGTGCATCTGATGCAGCGTCTTGACGTACGTCGGACAGTCTGCAAGCTTTGGGTAAAGAGTTCCGGCAGACGGCGAGATTAGAGACGTGACTCTTGTATAGACGGAGTTCTGTCCCAACCTGCACGAGCATGACGTGTCCCGTGTCTCTGTCCAATGCCGCGATGCCCACTTCATGCGCGACTCCGCGACTTTCGAGGAGAGCGATCAAATAACTGCCCTCGTGTCTTGTTGACGCGGCGGTCTGGGGTCGAGCAGTCCCTGGACGTGTCGTTACTGAACGCGACTGTCCGGTCCATGGACGCGTTGTGTTAGTACGTGATTTCCTTGAGCCCAAAGGACGAGATGGCGTAGAAGACATCTGCATGATGAAGAACAAGATGAGTTGAAACGGCGTACTGTTGGGGCGTCAAGTTATCGACGTGAACTGGGCAGATTTTCACACCCGATTAAGCAATCTAGCTCGTATAGTAAAAACCGCGTGCTTATTCTACATGACATGGAAGAAAAAAAGGATGGGATTGCAAAAACATAGAATCAAAGATTACAAAACAAGGCAAGACTGGGTGCTAGATAAGTGCCATGGCATCGCGAATGTAGCAGTACCGACGGTCACACGACATGGGAACCAAGCGAGACGACATGGCAGCACCCGACAACAAATCAACAAAATGCGAGTGCAGGAACTTACTCCCAGGAAGGCGATGTACTGTAGGAATGAGAGCGAACAGTAGATCCATTTTGGGTAGGGCTGGAAGGCGACCACTGTGGTGACGTCGGGCTGTATGCTGGGGATGCAGGGGCTGATGGAGGTGACCGTCAGTAGCCCAAGCACGTGTGTAATTAAATACTCACAGTACGCTGGAGCTAGTGGACCAGGTAGGTTAGTGAAAGAGAGGACAGATTACGAGGAGAAACTCACAAGCTGGGGAATATGTAGGGGAAGTCGGGGCTGCGAAAATGTAGGTAGGCTAATATCGCGAGGGATGGAATGCTTACAATATTTAGGTGACGAAGGTGATGTCGGGGAGGTGGGAGAGTACTTCGGTGAAGAAGGAGACATGTGGGCCGGGGCTGTCAAGTACGTTAGCGCTGAAATCAAACGGGTGGTGATGAAACATACAAGCTACAATGAGCAAGGCGGAGTTAAAAAATTCAGTAATATGTGGTTAACAGAACGGTAGAGATTCATACTTGGTGAATCTAAGGACACATCAGAAAACACTGCCAGAAAAACGAAATTAACATACTTACATCTCGGGGATGCAGGGCTGAATGACGGACTGGTCGGCGAGTACTGCGGCGACGTAGGGCTGAATGATGGTGACTGGGGGCTATACCTAGGCGACGTGGGCGAGAACGACGGTGACGTGGGTGAATATCTCGGACTCGTGGGAGAGTATCCCGGTGATGTGAGATTTAGCGCAGGAGATGTTGGCGAGTAGGTCGGCGACGTTGGTGCCCTGCCTCGGTCGTAGAATGGCGACGTTGCGTACGGCGATGTTCCGAAGGGTGATGTGGCACCACCAAACGGCGATTGGGGAACATATGGAGACGTAGGTGAGTATGCGTTCGGAGAGCTGGGACTGTATCCAGGGCCGGCAGGCGACATCCCACCCGCACCAAGGGGGCTTTGCCCATATCCAAGGAACGAGAAACTTGTGGCGTCTTCGCCACCTTGGACAGCGAGCGGCGAGAACGCAGCTGACTCGCCTTTGAACGCGGTCTCCGACCATGCAGGGGAGTTTGTATCGTATGGCGTCATCGCCACCTGTCCTGGCGTTATCCCGCCGTCCGCGTGTGCTGCAAGCATATTCTGGACTGGGAGACGGTGATCGACGATGGCATCCTTGAGCATGTCAATGTCTAGTGCAACATCGAAAGCGCCAGTTCCCATTGGTGCCAACTGCCCAAACATCACGTTCTCCGCGATACCATGGCAGTCATCTTTCTCTCCTACGGCTGCAGCTTCCATCAATATTTCCACCGTTTCCTCGAACGAGCAACGCATGAGAGCTCCCGTATCGGCGCGGTTGATGCCGTGTCGAGTGATAGCCATTAGGGCGCCACGATGTGTCATGAGGTCGCAAAGCAACGCAAGGTGTCTGTAGTTCACATATGAACCATCGAACTCAATGACACCACGCAACTCCCTCATGATAGCTGCGCGGGCGGCCTCGATACCCAACACGTTGAACACTTCCACGCAGCTGTTCGAATATGTCCGCGTAAAGTCGACGCCCTCGACGCACATGACGGTCTTGAGGTTGATGCCGTCTGTCTCCAGCATCCATTCCTTTTTCGTCTTGATGGAACCCTCTTCATTGTGAAACACCTTGTCATGCTCCTGCAAGAAAACGCGGCGGATACTAGGTACTCCACGAAGACTGACAGAGTTGAGCATCGTGTTTTCCAGTTGTCGAAGGAATATATCTTCTTCAACGGACCCCATTCCGTCCTCGTCCTTGTCCCCCCCCCCAAGAACACGACAGCGGATGACGAGTTTCTCGGAGTTGTCTTCGCTCCAGATAACAAACAAGTCTGTCTTGAAGTTCTCCGCAATCCGACCGGCGACATACGCCATTGTCAGTTTCCTGTCAATCATCCGCGCACGGTCGAGCACCAGCCGGAGAAGCCATGGGGACTGGAGGTGCAGCTTTGACTCGATCTCTTCGTCCGGGATGGCGAAGAATGACTCCACAAATACGGAATCTTCCTCGATGATGGTTGACGTGGGGTCTGGGTCATACCAAATTTCAACGGCAGCGGTGACGGTTCGGAGCGAAGTATATGCCAACTCTTGTTCCACATTCTTCGCCAGCGTACTACTCTCCGCGAGTTCTGGCGCCAGGTAAACCGAGAGTGACGGAGTCTTGATGTTGGAGGCAACGTTGATAATCTCTTTTAGACGTGGTACACCGAGAGTAACGTTTTTGCTGGAAACACCAGCATAGTGGAAGGTGTTCAGCGTCATCTGGGTGGCCGGTTCACCAATGGACTGTGCAGCGAGCGTACCGCACATCTCTCCAGGGTTCACGAGTGATTGGTTAAACTTGGCTTCGATTTCTCCAAGGACCCATTCAAACGCCTCCCGGTTCAGGTGGTACTGTTCCAGAACGCGTCGCGTCGCTAGCGTGGCACGTACGTGCGTGCGGAAGGTAAGGGATGAATTGTATTGTACCTCTTTGCCCATCGAGTCATCCCCAGGGATAGTGAGGAGTCGCTCGGTGAGTTGATGAACAGCGTCGACGATGTAGGAAGGCTCGAGGTCACTGGGCTTCCGCCGATCGATATGGAAGATCTGGGTGGCGTTTTGGATGATGCGCTGCAGATTAACAGGGAGATAATGCGGTGTAAGACCGTCCGAGCGGGGGAAAACAAATGTTCGCAAGACACGGCGGTCTTCTACAAGCCGCGCGTATTCTTCGTCCAGCTTGGCCTGCAACTCCAGCGAGCTGTCGTCGATACCAATCTGCAAAACACCTGGTAAAAAACCTCCTTCTTTGTCTGTTACGTCCACCCGGTAGTTATGCTCGAACTCTTTGTCCGACATCCCAAAGGTTTCAATCTTCTGCCGCTCGATGAATGCGCCGTCCATCCCGTCCTCACCATAGATGAATTGGACGAGGTCTCCGAGGGAGTTCCTTACGGTACCATCGTAGCACACCATAACATCCTCCAACGCCTTGACAAGACGTCGCTGGATATAACCGGTCTCGGCAGTCTTGACGGCTGTATCAATCAATCCTTCGCGACCAGCCATGGCGTGGAAGAAGAATTCCTGAGGCGTCAGCCCTCTCAAGTAGGAGTTTTCCACGAATCCTCTTGCTTCGGGGCTGAAATCGTCCTTTGTAAAGTGCGGCAGTGTCCGATGACGGAATCCAAATGGAATGCGACGTCCTTCTACACTCTGCTGCCCCACACAGACGGACATCTGAGAAATGTTGATGTAGGAACCTTTCGAACCGGCGGTGACCATCTGCTTGACGTTATTGTCTTCCTTCAGATTCTTTTGAGCGTATTGACCAGAGTCATCACGAGCGCGGTTCAATTCTCGCTCAACCTTGCTCTCGAATGACTCTCGAATAGTCATCCCTGGCATGGGCTTCAGGCGGTCATGGTAAGCATCATCGATGATCTCCGCGACCTGTTGCTTCTTCTCCCCGATACGTTGGGTAATGTAACTCATAACCTTGGGCCCAGCAATTGTGTCACCGATGCCGATGCTAAAACCGTTGTGGAATAGCCAGAAGTTGACGACCGTTTGAATTCCCGTGAATACTGTTCGGGTAGCCTCTGGACCTTTCTCGCGGAAGACAACGTGAATGAGACCGCCCTGTGTCGCACCGACAGTCTTTTTGTCCACAATTCCGAAGAGAATTTCTCCGTTGTCGACCATCATGCCGTCGTCGAAAACGGGATTCGATGACTTTGGATCGGGTGCGCGGTGAATGTTAATGCCCCGTGGAATGACCATGCTCAGGATTTGTTTCCCTGTCCAAAGCGGTTTTGGCTTGATGATCGCAGGAGTGGGGACATCGCCATCCCAATCAGGGAGCCAGAGAAGAATGTTTTGGACATGATTCCAGTCCAAGAACGTGTCTCGCAGGGTAAACTTGCGGATACCGCACAGCGTGTCTTGTACGATACCCATAACAGGTTTGTTCGCTTGCGGGGATATAATCTGCGGAAGCTTCGTACTGACCTCGGAAATGATGCTAAGCTGAATTACTGACCTGACGTGGAACCCATGCAATCTGGCTCAACTCGGCACGGGTTTCTTCGGACTGGGGTATGCTAGAGTACCCACTAGTCAAGCGAACAATCGAACGAAGTCAGGTGAACATACTGCATGTTCATTTCATCGCCGTCGAAGTCGGCATTGTAAGGTGGTGTAACGGATAAATTTAAACGGAATGCTGCGAATCCAATCGTCAGTCAGACCACCTCCAGGCCCGGGGGCCGGTAGGGAATGCAAACGCACTAGAATACGGCATCAACTTCACCCGATGGCTCATCATACTCATCTTATGCAAACTAGGTTGTCGATTAAAAAGAACGAAACTAAACGAGGTTTACCAAGGTTATTCCACTATAAATCACACCATCGAAACGAAATGACTTACTCTCCATCCTTGAGATGCCTCTCCACAATCCACCCGTACTGAAGGAAAGCGTCCGCACGCTTGTTGTATCGCAAATCTATACGTTCACCAGTATCCCGAACAACATATCTTGCTCCAGGATATGTCGAAGGACCGTTCCGTACAAGCTCCTGGAGGTACGCGATGTTATACGGCGTCACTAAATCCCAAAAGCATCAACCTATTTCCGAGCCTTTCCACGTGAGCATTACCACACATACCTCGCTCAGGATATGTCAAATTCATGGCGATACTCCTCGGTACACCGACTTCGTCCAACTCCAGATTTGGATCACCGGTGATGACGGTCCGCGCGGAAAAGTCCACACGCTTCCCCATCAAGTTACCACGGAGACGACCTTCCTTTCCTTTGAGACGTGCACGAATGGCCTTCACCGGACGGCCACTCTTCTGCAAAGCTTGCGGAATACCAGCTATATCGTTGTCCATGTACGTCGCAACGTGAAACTTCAGAAGAAGCAATCGCATAGCTGCGTCAGAGTAGGATGCAAACATAAATCGTGAGCTCACCTGCAACAGTTGCTCAAATTCTGTGATAACATGTGCAGGAGCTCCCTCCTGTTCGCACCGCCGAACATTTGCAGAGGCTTTGATGATATCTCCAAGTTTGTAGGTCAAATCATCTTCGCTCCTCATTGCACCTCCATCCACCGCTATACTCGGGCGAACAGGAGGTGGGGGTACAGGCATCACAGTCAAAATCATCCACTCAGGCCGCGCATATTCGTCCGAGAGCCCAATCAAGTGCAAATCTGAATCGGACATCTTTTTGAATGTCGTGTAGACTTCGGAAGGCGTAAATAGTCTTTTGTCCGGTTGCAGAGACTTGATGTCCTATACGCGTAGCAGGTAGAACGTTTAACAAAGTAAGTCCTCCACGCGTTGTATTACTGATACGAACCTCGTCTTCGTCCTTGGGTCGCTTGTACTGGACGAATAGCTTGAGGCCCTCCTTCCGGATCGCCGGTTGGATATGACCACAACCACCATGTCCCTTCTTAGGCTCATCGACATCCCCTTCAACACCCTCCTCTTTGGGTTCGTCGGTTTCGCAAACCATTTTCGTCTTGCAATGCGACCAGACAATGGCCATCCGGGCTTTAGGATCGCGAACATGTCGTATTTTGTCGGAAAAATTTGGGTCGGACTGATAAATGCACATCATATTGAAGGAGTATCGGCACGAAAATTGCAAGGATAGAGGATAAATAAGCGTCAGTAATCATGTTCAGTAGAACGGTGCGACGCGCGCAAAAGGGCCACTACTACGACAAAAAAGCGTCACAAGGAGGCAGTGGACAAGCATATCATTGATATATATGCTAGGCCACAAGATGCAACTCTCCCACCTGCGTCACAGGTAAGACAGCGGCGTAGGAATCGAGACCACGAAGCATGCCGTCGGCACACCAATAATGGTCACCGTTTCATTCTCGCACTCCTCGTTCAGCGCCCCATTTCACCGCGCACCTCGTGTCCAACCAACACTGGGCGCTTGCAATGGCTCACGCGGCGATCAAGCGACCGAAAACGCGCGTTAGCCACGCCACAGCAGGCCAAACGCCTCGATAGCTCGAGGGACTGCCGCGGTGCGGGCTTGGGGTTCTCCAATGGATTATGGAGAGAGCCCCCAGAAAATTGGGAGGTGGGGTGCGAAACGAGTAGAGTTAAATGCGACTCACGATATCTGCCTTAAGTTTCCCGCAGTTTACACATATGGATTCGAGAATCTTTTTCACTTTGACAATGAAACCTTCATGTGATGTAAAAAGATCCGTGCAATCAGTCAAGACAGTAGATAGGACGAACCTGGATGGAAGACTGGCCTTGCCAGTTCTATGTGGCCAAAGTGGCCAGGACACTCGGACATACCCTCTCCGCAGGTTTGGCACTTAAAGTTCCTGTCGATGGTACCCATGCGAGGATCCATCAAGCCACCGAGCTTAGGCTTATGGGTAGTCTCATCCATAACCTCCGGATGTTCAATCTTGGCTACAGAATAAGCTTTCTGCGGAATAGGAGCAATTAATAATCCGGATCAAGAAATGGCTGGGGAAATGGCCCGCACGATTTCCTCCGGAGAAAGGATACCGAACTGGACTTCCTTAACCTTGCGGATGGGAGCCGCTGAGTACGCAAACTGGTGACCAAGCATGACTGGAAGCAATAAAAACTGAACGCGCGTCTTTGTCGAGTGATGGGGAAGGGTGGGGTAAAAGAGAGGAAAAAGGGTTCAAGACGTAAATTAACGCGAATCGAGGTCGTAATAGTCTTTGCAGGGAGAAACGTCAAGGAATTGCGGTTTTTCGGGCTGTGGTTGTAGAACTATTGGTGTGGCCGAAAAGGCGAAAAAAAA
>JBBPTC010000311.1:0-22023 GCA_038093955.1 Boletus albobrunnescens
GTCCATGTAGCACAAACAATATTACCTTGTTTACAAGGTCACTGGAAGTGAGAGTGGTGACTATGATATCTCAAAATTTGCCACAGGAGATTCTTTCCTTCATTGTACTTGTTGTTCCTGATTCATCATGAAAACATCTACAGTGACTCCAAAAAGTATTACAATAACTAATCCTAATGTGGTGTACAAAGCACACTGCAAACACCTATGAGAATCTTGCTGGTGGGATAAAATACACATAGCATATACTCATGGCTCATTAAATATTTGCACATCTATTTTGTTGTGTTTTTTTGAGTAGTTTTGCTGCATGCCAAACTAGTCCTACTATAGTAAGCTCAAAAACTGTTCCAATATTTGATAGTCTTGTAGTGTGTATGAAATAGTACCTGCAGGCATGTGAATCTTGTTGAAAGCAGATTGTAGCACAGAGAACTGCCTAAACACTCACAGGGATACACTGGTAGATGAAATTGAGGTTAAGGGTTCTGGTGATGAGCTTGATGAAGATGCTTGAGATGCCACAGTGGTAAAAGTAGTGGAACAAGATGAATTAGAACTCAGATAGGCTGAGTTCGAACCTATATAGTGTACAGGTATGGTGTGAACCATTTATTACTTATAGTAACCTACACTATGTACTACTTTTTAGTTGGTGGTTGAGAGCTACACTAAGGTGCTTGTTCAACACTCTCTCTTGCTAAGCTGCCTATTTATAGGTGTGTAAGCATCTAAGGCAAAGACACCTTAGGGGGTAATGGCATTATCATAAAAGACTAGCCTGAGTTGTGATTGGAACTGATCAAGCTTGATGTGGCCAAGGTTCTTTGTGAACATATCAGCAGGATTAACTGTGCCTTCAACAAAGAATATTTCAATAAGGTCTTCTTTGATGAACTCCCATACTCCATGCCATTTGATATTGACATGTTTGTTACGTTTTTCAGTAACAGGGTTCAAGGCCATGAAAATAGAGCCTTGGTTATTACCACAAATAGGTATTGGGCAAAGCTGATATCCAAGTTCCTCTAGTAATGATTGTAACCAAACTACCTGTTTGCTACAATTAGAAAGTGCAATATATT
The DNA here is from genome assembly GCA_038093955.1 of Boletus albobrunnescens. NCBI lineage: Eukaryota > Fungi > Basidiomycota > Agaricomycetes > Boletales > Boletaceae > Boletus > Boletus albobrunnescens. The sequence goes on from JBBPTC010000311.1 coordinate 1,086, forward strand.
CAGCTTCTGTAGAAGAATAAGCAATGCAACTTTGTTGACATGATTGCCAGCTGAAGATGCAATTTGCTAGTTTAATAAACCAGCCAGTCTGAGAGCAACAGGTATTGGGATCAGATGCCCAATCAGAATCGGTGTATGCTATTAGGCCAGCCTGAGAAGCACCATTGAATACAAGGAAATAATAGCATGTCCCAAGTAGATATCAGCAAATATATAATGCCTTATCAAGATGCTCCTTCGAAGAACAGGCAGCATGCTGAGAGAGGGTGGTCATAGTGTAGGCGACATCTGGACAAGTGCCAAGCATGATGTATAACAGGGATCTGATCACCTGTTGGAAATGAGATCACAGTTCTGGATCTACTAGACCATTGTAATCCTGAGGATAGTATCCCTGGGGTAGAGGTGTGGGGGCAACTTTGGCGTTCTGCATTTGAAAACGCTCCAGGACTTTTTCAAGATAGGTGCACTGATCAATCATGATCTTGCTGCCTTCCCAGCAAATTCGCATGTGTAGAAATTCTTTTGCAGGGCCTAAGTCTCTGTATTCCCACTTGCGCATGAAAGTGCCTTTTACTTATTTACAATGGCCTTGTTAGGGCCACAGAATAGGGCATCATCTACATAAATGATGGCAACCACTACATTGGTACCTTTCTTCTGGAAGAGAAAGATACTGGCATTGGACTTCAGACGTTCAAAGCCAAGATCTTTCATGGACTCGTTAAGAGTCTCCCACCAGGCCAAACCAGCTTGTTTAAGGCCATAGAGGGCACATAATAAGCAGAGTACTTTGTGCTCTTGCCCCGGAGCAGTGAATCCCTCTGGTTGGGTCATGTAGATCTCCTTTTTTAATTTGCCATATAGGTAGGCACTTTGAACATTGAGTGCTTCAATGTGCCAGTTCTCTAAGGCTATGAGTGCAAGCATAAGCTGCACAGTCTCAAACCTTATGACCAGGAAGAAGATGTGGTTGAAATCAACTCTCTCTACTTGAGAGAATCCTTTCACAACTAATCATGCACACTTTCGATCGTCGGGTTTTTGATTGAATACCCATCAGTTTGATATAACCTTATGCTCTTTAGGGTGGTTGACCAGTTCAAATACTTTGTGCTCACGGAGAATATCGAGCTCACGTCAACAAGTGGCTTTCCATTCCTCCTGTGCTGCAGCAGATAGTGTCTTTATGTTCCTATATGTCCATTCGCATAATGGCTTTGACTCTGCAGTGTCAAGCCTGATAGCCTTTGTCATCAAAAACACAGCCAAATCAACTCCCCCTTCATAACATAAGCAAAGAAGGTCTGCATCACTGCTAGAAGTGGAGGCAGGAGCATCGGAGAGTGTGGATGGCTTGGTGTTGTCAGGATCAATGCCAGGCACAGAAGGCTCAGGCAGACCAGAGGGTCAGGATGATGGACTGGGATCCTGTAATGAACTTTCCCATTGTGGTCGGCGTTCAATGTCAACGAGGTGGAGTTTATTGTCATAGACATTGCTGGGCTGGTGACCTGCATGTATTTCATTCATGCAGAGTCATGGAGTGTCTATCCTTCCATTCTGGAGCAGATAGAACTTATAATATCCATACCAGACTCTCAAGTATATAGCAATCTTGAAGTGTCTGCAAATAGCCCCTATTTCTTTCAAAAACCCAAGATCTTTTATTGCAACTGAACCAGTGAAGACTACTCTTAGCTAAACTAGCTACAGATACCTAATACCCTTCACTACATGTCCACCAAATATATTTTCATTACCCCCTTTACTACACTCACAATTCACATTTTACTCATCCCTACTCCAATGGCACAGTGTAGACTCAGAGAAGAACTAGTCAAATCAGGCAGATTCTGCTGAGGAACCAGTCAGCCAATAAGAAGTTAGAGGAGCACAGGATGTCCCTAATGGCCCTGAAGATCTAAATCTAAGATTTCAGGGGTAGATCTAGGAAACCAGTGCAAAGGCAATGAGTAATACATTTGCATAGCCTACTGTATCTGTACCTGAAGATCTAAGCTTTGCACAGCCTACACTCTGCACAGCCCAGTTTTAACACAGCCCATGTTGTGTACCTGGAGCATAGCCTACATTTCATAGCCTCAAACTGTCCAAATTAGTTCTACTGGCATGATTCTGCTGCAATCTGACTGTTGCACCATTAGACCTAAGGCATCCATATATATCTTTCTCTGCCCTTTCTACCATTCCCTTCACTTCATCCCAGTACCCTGGATTTAGAAGTACATAGCCACTCTGTAAGGCATAAAAGGAGTACAATCTGGGGCAGGGAGATAAAAAATTTCTTACTAAGAATCACTTAGGGAATCTGATCACTAGGGGATAATATCCTCACTATTACTACAGAGCCTAGCAAAGTACTAGACTGCTGTAGAGTAGATCCTGCTAGGAATTAGGCTACAGAGATTAGCCAAGGATCTATACTTGATAGAATCCTTATTCCTACCCAAGATTGATTGCACCTTCCAGCTTAGTCAATATAAGTGGTTAGTAGTCATTCATTTGATAAGCATGAGAAGTGAGTCATTCTTCATTCTGCATCTTCTGCTATTTGGTGCTGTCCACAAAGAAACCCATAGCAGAGTGTGATCATCTCTTGACATTGGTTGTCAACATCATCTATAGTCAGCAAGTTAGCTACACTCTTTTGTACTCTTATTTGTCACCACACTATAGCAGACCCTCTTTGCTCTATAACACCCCAACTATAGCAGACTATCTCTGCTACACAACACAAGGAGGATTAATTTCACCCACCCCGATTGATCCTATTAAGGTAAAGTCAGGAAGAATGCCCATGCAATCAAGCTGACTGTAGTGTTATATAGTCCACTATATTTCTGTTACTCCAAGAAGAAACAGAACAGCCTGCTAACCATGGTAAATAAGTTTCTGTAGGACAGAAGGCCTAGACCTCAAGAGTTTCTTGCTAGATTTATTCAAACAAGACACTAGGTAGACATGCGGCATTCCCATTCAGATTGCCTAAGTGGAGGTGGAGGTACTACTGGAGGAGCACTAGGTTGCTGCTTATGAGGAGTGGGAGGCTGGGCTGGTGGTGCTTGCTGGGGAGAAGGTGTGCAAGGAGAGACTGGCAGAGAAGATGGACTCCAAGCAGCAGGTTAACTAGGTAAATAGTCGTTGCCAGCAGAGGGTGGTGGCAGTATAGGACCACACTTATCAGTGGTGGGCAGCACAGAAGGTGTGGTAGGGCGTGTGCATGGAATAGCACAGTGTGGGAATTGTGCTTCATCAAAAAGTGTGTGCACAGAATAGAACAATACATTATTGGAGGAGTGCACAAACAAGAAGTTCGCACTATTAGTTGGTGTAACTCCTAGGTATACCATTAGCTCAGACTTAGGGGCCATTTTATTGGCCTGCACATCCTCTGGTATATGCATGTAGGGTGTAATGGTGGTGGTTACAAATGATGCAGATGATGTAACCTGGCTTAGTTGGCAGGGGTTCCCAAAGGCAAGGGTGACCAGATGTTGATGGAACTGAACTTGGAGAGGTTCCCCCTATACTTGGCGATAGGCGATGACTAAGCAGACGATATCAAGAAGAGCCATATGACGACAGCAACAAGATGTTATTGCAATAGTTTGCCTAACCCTAGGTAGACACAAGGTCACCTCCTAGGGCTAGGGCTTAGGTTGAGATATTACACTGAGGTGGTTATGCTGGTATTGCATAGATCAAGCTTAGGGCTTGATCATCTACAGTGGCTAGACTATATACTATGAGAGGCATGGCTATGCACCTCAATGAGGAAGTGCTGGTCCGTGTGGTACCAGCCTTCATAAGGAAAGCGGAATAAGCGGACACCTGTTGGGGTTCTGCATGTACAGCCTCCATGGATATGAGAAGGTGAAGTAAGATCCATAGGGCAGGATAGAAGAGAGAAAGGAACTCATCGGAGTTCTGTCATATGTTATGTATCCTGTTAAGGATATCCAGAGAGCTGTGAGGCTATGGTTCCTAATCCAAGGACAGAGAGCCATGAGGCTATGACTCTGTCAGATACCTGTGAGGTAGTATCTCCTATTTAGGAAGATGGGAAGCCATGAGGCTATGCACTAGTAGGGTTCTGTAGTGTCAGTGTATTCCCAGGATGATAGGTTGTTGGTCATTAGAGCCTATTGGGGAATATGAGGGGATAGGATTGGTCCAGTGGCTTGAGGGCAAGGCCCGGTGTATGTGAGAAGAAGGTGAGCAATATAAACAAGGGTCCACTATCGCGAGTGAGTGGATGAGCTGATGAGCTCAGTCATTGGGTATACTAGTGTGTTGGTGACACTAGTAGTGCAGTGGGTTATCATATGATGAGTCATATAAGGGCAGTGGGAGGTAAGAGTCACATGGGCGATCCCTCATGTGAGGTGTTCGGTTCAAGCTCCACAGAGCAAGGTTGGATGTCAAACTGCAAGTCCGATGACAACTGTAACATAGGCAGTGTATCCAAAGATGCAGAGGTGTACTATGTCCAGCTGTTGTTTATATATGAGCTCATATGGAGTGTGCCAGTTATGATGGTGCAATGGTGTCCTATTGTAGATATGGGTCACATAAGTGATTGTGAACTCCCACCAGCTTTTGGGAATGCAGGCTTCATGCCACATAGCCTCACCTTTATCCATAATGGTGTGCATGAATTGTTCAGCTCAACCATTTTGTTGTGGAGTATGGGGGGCACTTTGGAAAATGCATATCCCCTGTTCTTTGAGCAAGTCATCAAAGGCCTGTGATTTGTACTCTCCCCCAGCATTGGAGTACCATCCTTGGACTTTGACATTGAATTGCCTGGAAACTTCAGCAAGGAAGTACTTAGTAGCCACCAATGCAGCATTTTTGGTGCACAAAGGGACTGTCCATGCCATTGCTGTGTAATTGTCAACAAATGTGATGATATACTGATATCGATGATATGATTCAGTGGAGAAGGACTTAAGGTCTGAATGAATGAGTTTGAATGTGTGGATAGCATGATGCTCAAAAGGAGAAAAACTCCTATTTGGTAGTTTGCCCATCGCACAGCTAGAGCAAATGGAGTCCATTGTAGGGATCTTGACATTAGGCATATTTTGATGTGTTTACAGGTGTGTTGAAGGACATCTTTGGATGGATGTCCAAGTCATCAATGAACAATGTCATATGTAATAGATTTTGTCATATGGGCTGATGGTTCAGCGGTGAGCAGTAGCCCTTCCAAGGTAAACATGTTAGGGTTGATGTAGCCTGGAATGAATGGGGTGAGAGTAACACCATCACCATAAGTTACTACTAAACTGTTTACATCACTGTGAATTTTTGCTCCATGATGAAGGAGTTGGCCTAGGAAGACAAGTCGAATACTGGAATTGGAGATATGCCCAATGCTGTAGAGTTTTAGGATGTGCATTTTTTGGTGCTTATCATTCCGGTTGACTAATACTCAACCTGTGCCAATTATATGTATAACACCAGAGGTGGTCTGTATGGGTATCCGCACAGGACCTTTCAACTCTGTGTATTTGATGAAGTCACTTTGATGAGGGATGAAGTGCATAGATGCACCTGAGTCAAGGATCCACAACATAATGTTGTGATCACATCTACACTTTTTCTTACTATCATGCAATTCGGAGTGGCATGAACATAATATATTAGTGGACATCGCGGTGGTGTCTACACTTGTCAACATTACATTACATGCATATTTTACTACTTGAGCAGTATATAACGTGTCAGAGGGTGTGTATGGTAAGCAAGTGCATGCAAGCATGAATGGATGAATCACTTGCCTGATTTGTTTGTCAAAGTCTTCTTTGACATACTCAGTGTCAATGCTGGCAGTGGCTGCCAGCTGGGCATCAATGTCCGAACCGAAAATACTTACCATATTTTCATTTTTTTTTGGAGCAGTTGAGGGGCCTGCATAGCTGCTATAGAACTCATCCATGTTATCTGAGTCCCAGCCATCGGTGGGAGGATGCTCGATCGCATGCTTGCAAGAGCAGCAAGAGCACTTCCTTTTTGCTGGAGGAAGTGGGAGGTCTTCTTCAGATATCTCCTCTATTGTCACCATGGAGGTGGCAAAGTCCTGTAGTTCTGGGATATTAGATGTGAGCAAAGGAAACCTGAAGGCTTCTGCATTGAACATCTGATGGAAGAGAGGAAGGAGATCCACTGATGGAGGAGGAAGAGAAGGAGGGGTGGATGTGTAAAGGGAAGGGCCGGCGAGTGGGATGATTACATCAAGCCTGTAAATATTCTCCATGTTGAGGGTAATCTCAAGCCTTTCGGTGAGAGAGAACACCTGTTTGATCTGAGAATCAAACAGCAGGCCTTGTTTCCCTTGGTATAGAAAGGGCACATGGTATGCCATGAGGTGAGGGTCAATGGCAGGCGAGGGAGCCAAGGCATTGAGGTAGTGTGTAGGAGGGACAATGGCTGTGGAGGCTATGTGGACGTGGTCATTTGACTTCACCTTTCTACCTCAATGTGTTCTCTTTTTCTTCTCAGAGGCACTAGCCTCTCTTTTTTGCTGCTGCTGGGGCTACTACGAGGTGGAGGGATTATTCTCTTTTCGTTTCATTGTGCTGATGCAATTTGCATGTGCTGGTTATTTGCCTCAAGCTTTCTCTGAAAGATGGCACTGGTCCCAAGAAAGGACCACGGTAGTATGGATTTCAGAGACTGTAGGATCCTTCGGTTTCCCAGTGGTATCCTTTGCCTGAATGATCATTTGAGTGACAATGTCTATCATCACAGGGAGCTTGCTTAACAGCAGCATTGCCTGGATTTTGGCAGGGATGTAATAACTGGCTTCCTTGGCCAGGCAAAGAGAGTTTCAGCCTTTGAGAGGGCTGGCACTGGGTGCATGTTGGTGGGGACTGAGATATTTAGGAGCTCCTTGAAGAGCATGTAGGCCTGGGAAATCCCAGGCATCGTGTAATCCCCTTTAAGGGCTATGACTAATTCCTTGGTGGTGTTGTACACTGAATATTTGGTGCAAAGGGCCTTGTTGAGATGGAGGGCAATAGAGCCCATAATCATTGAGTTATCCCTCGACCAACTGATCCAGTACGACATGTCATTGTGGTCTGTTATAGGAGTTGGTGCAGGTGGAGGAGAAACCTGCATCACCCAATCATGGCCAGTGGCAAGGATATATGCTTGCATGGAAGGCCACCAGGAGGCCCAGTTTGCACTAGTGAAAACTGGGATGTGAGAGTCCTTAGTAATGGCAAATGAAGACAACAACATTTTGAGTAAGTATCTGGAATGCAACAGTGTTAGCGTGCTATTCCAGCATAGGTTCACCCTATAAGGGTGGAAAATGTTCATCATGAACAATTGTTTTCACAATGTTCAGCGAGAACAGTTAACCATTGAGGTTACTTTTTGCCAGATGGTATCATATGAGTTAGGCATCAAATAGGTGCAACCACAAGGTGCACACTATCGAGCACTAACAGGGCTCATAACCTGTTAAAAGCAGGTTGTAGCACAGAGAACTGCCTATACACTCACAGAGGTACACTAGTAGATGAGATTGAGGTTAAGGGTTCTGGTAATGAGCTTGATGAAGATGCTTGAGATGCCATGGTAGTAAAAGTAGTGGAACAAAATGAATTAGAACTCAGATAGGCTGAGTTCGAACCTATATAGTATACAGGTATGGTGTGAATCATTTACTACTTATAGTAACCTACACTATATACTACTTTTTAGTAGGTGGTTGAAAGCTACACTAAGGTGCTCGTTCAACAAATCTTACTTAACATTGGTGGGGTATATGACATACTGACCCTTGGCTATCTGTGAAGCTAGGAATCATGTGATCTGGCCTAGGGGTTGTAGAGATACACCCATTTTAAAACAAGAACATCATTGAAATAGTTTTTGAGCTTTTGACAACAAATAGAGTATTTGGTATATATTAGTACTTGGTATATCCTCTTTTGGCTTTAATCACTGCCTAAATCCTTCTAGGCATACTTTTGACACTCCTCTACAGTGGCTCAAAAAAATGTTCCAATATTTGGCTATTTTGAAAAGACTTAATATTTGCAGGAGAACCAAAAGGTATAAGTTCTAGTCCTTGCTGGGTCATTGAGAGCTTTATCCCTTACCCTAAAAATGAGCCCTTAGGCATGTGATTTGGTCATCATGGCACTGAGATATAACTGTATTAAAATAATGTGTTATTGGAATACTTATAGTATTTGACCCTAATATTACCAACTACTATTTAGTAAATAACATAACATTCTGATGGATGCTGTGCTTCAACCCTGTCTTATTATGTCACTTACATAATTCTAAATGATATAAAGAACAGAGAGACCATCCAGCTAACCCTACTTTATCATGAAATTCATTTTGTCCTCAACTAGAGCCAATATTCTGTTTCTCTTTGAATCTGGCCTTTCTACTAGGCAAATATCCTTCCAAACTGGTCTAGGGAAGTCTATTGTGGCCAGGGTTATCAAAGAGGTCCACCCAGGCATGGAAAACATCAAATTAGAATATCTTTCCAAACTTTCTCCTATTGATAAAAGAAGAATTGTCTCTAGTATTACCTCTGGCAAAGTTGAAAATGCTGTCCAGACCACCCATCTCATCAATTCTACCCTCTCTTCTCTAGCCTTTGCTTTCAAGCACCAAGACTGGACTGTGGAGGACCAGACTAGGGTCATTTGGTCAGATAAAACCAAGATCAACAAGATTGGATTAGATGGAAGGAAGTATGTGTGGAAATTGACAGAAAAGCCTTTACAAGACAAGAAAGTCTAGGGAACAGTAAAGTTTGGAGGAGGTTCCTTGATGGTTTGGGGATGCATGAGTTGAAATGGAGTGGGAATTTTTGCAAAGGATGAATGTTGAGTAGTATGTCTCCATTTTGGAGAATCTGCTTCCTACCATGGAAAATTCCTAAGGAGAGCATTAAGATGCTTGACTGGCCAGCACAATCTCCAGACCTTAATCCCATTGAATATTTCTGGCAAACTCTTAAAAAGAAGCTCAATAGCTATATAACACCACCAAAAGGAGTATAGGAGCTCTGGAAGAGAATTGAAGTGGAGTGGGGCAAGATAGAGGATGAGGAGTGTCAAGGATTAATAGAGAGTATGCCTAGAAGACTAGAGGTAGTAATAAAAGCAAAAAGAGGGCATACAAAGTATTAAAGTTGTATAATAGAAATGTTGCTCAAAAAAGTGTTTCAAGGACATGTTAGTTTAGTATGATTATATCTCAGTGCCATAACAATTGTTATGCTTGGCCTGGATAAGGACGAGCATAGCCTAGGTGGGTCAAAGAATAAGGAGAGCTTGTACTGAAAGATAATGAGCTTGACAGGGAAGTGCTTCATATAGGCAATAAGAGCATACAGGAAGGTCTCAGGTTATAAGAGATGACTGGGATAACTTGTGCTAGAGGGCAACAAGTAGACTAGGAGGACTTGTATAGATGATGAGTCATATGAGAACTATCTCAGGTTACAAGATGAGGATAAGAAGAAGCATTGGGTCAATAGTATAGTCCCAACAATGACTAGTTCAAGAACACCACCACTCAAAGTGTGGTGAAGACTTATGATAAGAAATAAGACTTTGAGAAAGCAGATAGTATTCCAGGTACTAAGTTATAACCTAGGAGATCAAAGCTAAAGAACTATGGTGCTATCATGAGAGTTTATATAATAATGCCAGCATGCACAGACCAAGACAAGAAAGGGAATTCCACAATGAGAAGTCTGAATAAGTGACTGTGGAATAGAAGGTTGTGGAATGACAAAGAACAAGGTTATACATATGATCAAAGATAAGAGATAACAGGTTTGGAACTTAGTGGATGGCACAGCTAAGTGGCATGGAATAGTCCAAGATGAGATTGGATTAGTATAGATAGTCAGTGAGGACTATTCAAGATGAGAAAGAAAGAAATTGTAACATTACTTCCCATTATGTTCCAAACTCCTATTGGAACTACTCTTTAGAGATCTAAATAGACTTCCCCTAGAGATCCAGTGATGTTGGCCCAGGTGGTAGAGTTGTATTCATTGTTGTAATTAGGAGATGAGTGTTATGATTAGAGGGTAAGCCCTGGGACCTGTCCACCATGTTCTCTCCATATTACTTTGCTTCCGAATGGGCTCCCACTTGGAATTGTCCATGGGATTCAGTTTCTTGGTCTTCATAGCATTTTCCTGACTACAGATGTCTTCTCTCCACATGGGCTTCTCCCATAGCCCAGATGTCTTGTTCCTTCCCAAATACAGTATGGCTGTGTGTGGAGTCCCACGACTCCTTTTGACTAGTACCTATGCTAACCCTGTTTTGGCTAAAATGGAGTTCTGCTCCTTCCAAGTGGAATAGTGGTATGCGGAATACCTACAGGATTCCAATTCCTTTTGTAGATACAGAGCTCCATCTCCACAAGTTACCTTTCTTGGCACACAGCCACACCATTATACCAGTATATATACCAGATGCCCATGTACTACAACACCAAGCTAGTTCTATGCAATCAAGTGTAGTTGCTATGCAATTCCTAGAAGACCTTGAGAAAGTGACTTCGTGTCTGCTCAAGTTTCTCTCTGTTAGAAGTGTCCTAGTGACTGCTAATCTCTCAGAACTTTCAAACTGCAAACTATGCTTCCACATTACAAAAGAACTAGCTTTTCCCCATACCCCTACCACTGCATAGAGGGTAATCCAATAACACCACATCTCACCAATATGGACTCACAGACTCTACATCACCATCTTTCTCCCAGTTTGCTTTTCCTGATCTTTCCAGCTTACATCAACAACATCCTTGGTTTGCCAATAAACCCAACGAATATTCTAACAAGGAATACCATCATCAATATAAGGAATACCAACTTGCACTAACTAGAGAGAACAGAAAGCAAGGAAAACCTTCAGATTTCCTGCCAGAGTTTTTCCCAGAGAACCCTATAGAACCACCAGGATCCTCTATCAAAGCAGAAGAAGAAGAACAATTCATAGAACTGCGAATGGGAGAAGAAGAAGAAATGCTAGGAGAAATCAAGGTAGGACTCCCTGAAGATTTCCCAAAGATGTAAACAGATGACTTCTAGCCATATAAGCACACTTCCAAATTAACCAAACCCTCTTTACAGATGTCACTAAATCTCTCACTCTTTTAAATAAAATGAGCAAGGGAAGAGAAAGATCTTTTGCAGAAGGGTGGCTAATGAAACTAACCAACAATCAAGTGTCTGCCAAAGAAAAAATGTTCAATGTCATCACAGAACAATTTACACAAACCTTTGCACCATACGACATGGCAGCAAAGGTGTGAATATAACTTGTTCAGCTGAAACAAGGAAAGAAAGGAAATTTCAAATCCTTCATTTCCACATTCCTGCTTCTATCAGAGAAAAGCAGAATAACAAATAAAAAGGCCCTAATTGAATGGTTCGTTCAAGGAATACATTCTTTTCTTGCCAAGATGGTCCTTTGCTGTGAAATTCTCCCCACTACCCTAAAGGGGTGGATTGACAAGGCCACCTTGTTCAACCAGCAACTTCATTGCATCAAAGACCTGGAACAAGAAAGAGAGTATATCCCTTCCTACAATGCCAGAACAAGGGGGGACCCGAATGCCATGGATATGGATAGAGTCTACCTCACCCCTGCCCAATGAAGCAAATATATCAAAGCCAACAAATGCTTCATATGCCACAAGGTAGGCTGCAGATCCACCAACCATAATGCAAACAGATGGGAAGGGGGCAACCAGAAAAGGAAGCCTCCTAGGAGAAGAACTCCCAACTGTCCCCAAGAAAGAACCAGAGAAGCATCTATTGAAGGGGAGCTGCAAGAATACCTTTCCTCTCTAGGAGGAGATAATCAACAAGCAGCTATGAAGATTCTAAAAACCACCTTCAAAAAAACAAAGGAAGCAGAAGACGAAGAAGACAGACCAATCGCCAAAATCAAGTTAAATCTGGCAAATAAGTATTCTGTTCTCTTCTGGAAAGATGAAGAAGAAGAAGGCCCCAATGAAGGACCAACTCTTATTCAAAAATGCCACATCAAGGAAAGTCCCCTCTACAAAGGACTAAAATTAGCCAGGGAGTGGAGGGATAAGAAAAAGGATTTTTAACAAGGAAGGATGAGTCAATGTCATCTCTTTCTCCTTTCTCACATAGGATCTCTCCTGTATTTGTATCCGGTGCACAAAGTACATCAATGAATATCCCTATTCACCTTTGTACACCAGGAGTCAAAACAAAAATCATCGACATTCAAGCCCTTATAGACAGTAGGGCAATTGGCTGCTTCATCGACTGGGCACTGGTAGAGGCATACAAATTGCCAATCTCCAGATTGAAAAAACCCCTAAAAGCTACCAACGCTGATGGAACTGCCAATCACAACAGCCTAATTTGAAAAAAGACCTTTCTCCTCATGGCAATAGGAGAACAAAAGGAATTATGGGATTTTCTTGTTATTAATTGTGGAAAAAATGATGTTATCTTAGGCCTACTTTGGCTTTGAGAAACAAATCCCACCATAAATTGGGCAACAGGCAAGATTCACATCCCAGACCTCTCCATAGAATATGAAAGGCAACCAGAGAAAGAATACATTCATACTTTCCTCAACAAATGTCAAGTCTCCAAACTAAAGAAACAAAGTAACCACTGGTGGAGGCAATGCATGGACAAAGAACATTACCAATCTACAGCTGAAATACAAATCAAAAAAACCACTATCTCTACAACAATAGTACAAGATGTCCAACAAAAAGAAGTCAAAGTGCCACTGGAGTACCAAGAGTTTATGGACATTTTTACCAAGAAAGAAGAAGGACCATTTCCCCCAAATAGACAATTCAATCATGGAATTGACCTGGACCCAGATTTTACTCCCAAGGTAGCGAAAGCCTACCCTTTCAATCCAAAAGAACAAGAGGCCTGTAAAGCCTTCATAAAGAAACATCTAGCCAAGGGAAGAATTACCCCATGCAATTCGCCTCAAGCTTCCCCATTCTTCTTTGTCCCAAAGAAAGATGGATCCCTCTGTCCTTGCCAGGACCTATCAATATCTTAATAAATATATCATAAAAAATGCCTATCCTCTTTCTTTAATCTCCAATCTCATAGACCAACTGAAAGGTGCCAAATACTTCACCAAGCTTGACATCTGTTGGGGGTATAACAATATCTGTATTAAAAAAAAGGACCTTTGGAAAGCTGCATTCATTACCTCTTTTAGCCTTTTTCAACCTATGGTCATGTTTTTTGGTATGTGTAACTCTTCCAGGTCTTTATGGACTGGATCTTCCAATGTACAAAAAACAAAGGATGGGTTCTTATTTATATGGATGACCTCCTCATCCACGTGACCTCCTTAGCAGATCTTTGGGAGCGAATGAAGAGAGTACTTTAATGCCTCAGGAAAAACCACTTAGGAGTGAAACTGGAAAAATGCCATTTCAATATCAAAGAGGTTGAATTCCTAGGCATGATAGTCTGCCAAGGACTCATCAAAATGGATTCAACAAAATTAAAGGCCATTCAGGAATGGGAGGCTCCAAAAACTGTTAAAGGGGTTCAATTCTTTATTGGCTTCTGCAACTTCTACTGGAAGTTTATCTCCAATTTCTCACAACATGCTTGACCAATCCTAGATCTTACAAAAACAAATATCCCATGGCAGTGGGGGATTATCAAAAAGCAGCCTTCCAATATCTCAAAAAGGCATCCTACTCCCAACCAGTCCTCCAAATGTCAAATACCTCCCAACCTTTCCATGTTATGACAGATGCCTCCCTCCTCATCTCAGAAGCAGTACTTATGCAAAAGAATGGGAATGGGGACCTCCACCCTTGCACCTACTATTCTAGGACATTCTCTCCTGCAGAATGAAATTATGACATCTATGATAGAGAGCTACTTGCGGTCATCTGTGTTCTAGGGGAATGACAACATTACCTCACTGGGACAGAACATCCAGTGACCATCCTTGCTGACCACAAAAATCTCACCTATTTCAAAGATCCCAGGAAACTATCTCGCTGACAGGCTAGATGGCTCCTCACCCTCCAAGACTATGACTTGATTTTCCAACACCTTCTTGGTTTTCAAATGGGTCCCACAGATGTCCTTTCTAGGAAGGACACCCTAGATACTATGGATGACAATGAGAATATTGTCCTCCTCCCCAATGCTTTCATCCGAAAGTTAGACCTAGATCTTACCACCCAGATCAAACACTCTTCCACTACTGATCCTCTGGTGGAGACACAATTACATGCCCTCCATAATGACTCCCCTGCCTTTTCTTCCACTCACAAAATGGACTGGCATTTCAATAATGGTCTATTCTACTATTGACATCACCTTTATGTTCTGGAATCATCCCAAGTTGCCATTTTGGCTGTCCTATACGACTCCCCTGTTGGGGGTCATGGGGTATATTTCTGCACCCTTAACCTAGTCCAACGGGACTACTGGTGGCCTGGACTTGCCAGCTTCATCTGCCGCTATGTCCAAGAATGCACTCTCTGCCAGATCAATAAGATTAACACCCATCCTATTATTTCCCCTCTCACTTCCTTTTCTCTTGCTGGGGAACACCCCTTTCAACACATCTCTGTCGACCTCATCACTGATCTCCCTCCCTCTCGTGGGTTTCACTCAATCATGGTTGTTGTTGACCATGGCCTTACAAAGGGGGTAATTCTCACTCCTTGCCATAAATCCATCAATACAAAAGGAATCGCCTTCCTTTTTCTTAACTACGTCTTCAAACAATTTGGACTGCATAAAAAGGTAGTTTCAGATAGGGACTACAATTCGCTTCTGCCTTTGCTCTGGAGCTGGCCAGACTTCTATACTATGATCCATTGCTCTCCTCCACCTACCACCCCCAAACAGATGGCAAAACAGAATGAATGAACCAAGAATTGGAAACCTACCTCCATATCTTTTGCCAAGGGGACCCCACTAAATGGGCAGATCTCTTGACTTTAGCAGAATACCACCACAATTCCTCCATCCACTCTGTCACCCAGAAGACCTCTGTTATGCTTGGCCTGGGTAAGGATGAGTGTAGCCTAGGATGGTGAAGGATGAGGAGTGACACTACAGTGATATTGTAAGTCGAGACTTAAATAGATGTCATGGTAGTATTACAAGTCTGGACAGGAAGCGACATTGCAGTAATACCACAAGTCGAGGTCTGGAAGAACATTGTGCAGTAATGTCATGAGTTGAGCAAGAGGGAATGGTGGAATGCCATTCATATGAGAAAGTGTTGAGTCAATAGTCTCAACGATGACTAGATCAAGAACACTGCTCAAAATATGGTAAAGACTTGTAACGAGAAGGTGGGACTTCGAAAGGAAAAGAGATGTGATTAGATTCTGACTAGGTTATAGGATGTACATCTAGGAGATCAAAGCTAAGGTATTATAGCATGATTGCAGGGGTTTATATAGATATGCCAATGTGCACAGACCAAGATGAGAAAGGAAATTCCATAGTGAGAAGTCTGAATAAGCAGCTGTGGAATGGAAGGTTGTGGAACAACATAGAATAATGTTATACATGTGATCAAAGATAAGAAGATAAGGGGTTTGGGACTTAGTGGGTGGCATGGCTAAGTGATGCGGAATAGTCCAAGACAAGATGAAGTTAGCATAGCTAGTCAGTGAGGACTAGTCAAGACAAAAGAAAAGAAGAAATCATAACATTACCCCCCTGTTATATTCCAAACTCCTATTGGAACTACTCTTCAGAGATCTAAATAGACTCCCCCCAGAGATCCAGTAATGTTGGCCCAGACAGTAGAGTTGTATTCATTGTTATAGTCAGAAGGCAAGGGGGACCTTAGTGGAGAGGGAGGACAAGGAACAGGATGACGAGGAGTTCATTGTGTATGAGGACGAGATGGAGGAGGAACTGGGATGGGTTCCACAAAGTTTACAGATCTGATGCCATGGCCAGAAGATGAGGAAGATACCCAGGAAGATTGGGTACGATGAGATGAAGAGAATGTGGCAGGAGAGGTCAGAGTGGTAGGGATAGACCTTCTCTTAAGAGGGCAAGCGTCCTGAGAATGGCCCAGCGCAAATTGAAGGCAGAGAGGGCAGCAATAAAAGCAGCAGTCATGTTGGAAATGTTCTAACTTGTGACAATGGTGACATGTTTTGGCAAAGTGAGGGTGATTAGATGGGAGTGCTACACTTCCATCTCCTCCAGTCCAATAGTGGTTAACTCATTCCACATAGGTGAGTTCAGCAGGTTGTAAGGCTGATGATGATGCAGACAGAGTTGAAGGGACAGTGGGGACATGTGGGGAGGAGAGAGGGATGAACGGAGGATGCTCTTGTTCATTGAGCTCCTGGAGGTAGTGGTCAAGGTCTTCAAGGAAATTGAAGAAACCCATCTGGTGTGAAAGCATGTTGATTGAGTCGTTTAGCTGCCGGATGATGTCTTTGATAACATTTTTTGTTACAATTTATTCTTTTCTTTCGTCTTGACTAGTCCTCACTGACTAGCTATGCTAACCTCATTTCATCTCGGACTATTCCATGCTACTTAGCTGTGCCATCCGCTAAGTCCTGAGTTCCTTATCTTCTTATCTTTAAATCATGTGTACACAATTGTTCTTCGTTGTTCCACAACCTTCCATTCTGCAGTCGCTTATTCAGACTTCTCCCTGCAGAATTCCTTTTCTTGTCTTGGTCCATGCATGTTGGCATATCTATATAAACCCCCACAATTGTACCATAATATCTTAGCTTCAATCTCCTAGGTGTACATCCTGTAATCTAGTTGGAGTCCAATAACACCTCTTTTCCTTTTGAAGTCTCACCTCCTCATTATAAGTCTTCACCACACTTTGAGTGGTGTTCTTGATCTAGTCGTCATTGAGACTATTGACTCAATGCTTACTTGAATGAACAGAACTCCACTGTTCTCTCTTGCTCAACTCGTGACATTATTGCACAACATCCTTCCTGACCATGACTTGTGATATCACTGCAATGTCATCCCCTGTCCAGACTTGTGATATTACCATGATGTCTATTCCAGTCACGACCTACAATATTACCATAGCATCACTCCTCAACCTTCGACCATCCTAGGCTATGCTTGTCCTTATCCAAGCCAAGCATAACAAAAGATCGAAGCTATCCAGAAGGCCTATCACTGTGTAGTATGCCACCATTTCTTTTTCACACAGACATGGTCGACCCGACCATCCTTCAATGCCCATCCCTATCCCATGGTATGCTTGATACCACAATCAAGAGCCTTTGCTCTCTCCAGAACCCTTGAACTCTTCACCCACCTCTTTTAAAAGCGAAGACCTTTACCCCGCCTCTCCTACAGATGAGGAAATTATCCAAACTTTAGCACACGACCTCTCGGCATCACTAACGTTACCTCGACCCCTGACCCCACTGTCTCCACCTTCTATTTCAAGACAGACCTCCCTTGCTACAGCGCTCCTATATCCAATCACCAGACCATCTACTCCGACCCCTCTCATCATGTCATCCACCAAACACATTGAACTTTGTATTGGCTCTCCAGAAGAGTATGATGGAAACCCAAAGAATGCCAAATCTTGGCTAAATTTATGCTGTATGCACCTATTTCCTAACCAACGAGGATGTTTACAACACCGATGTAAAGAGAGTCGTCTTCACACTCTCCTATATGAAGAAAGGCACTGCCTATGCTTGGGCATCTACTTTTTGGGCAGCTGCCTTAGATAACAACTCATTTGGAACCATGACAAACTTCAAGTCCAAATTCCTAGAAGCTTTCAACCATGCCAGTACCAGAACCAACACAATCACCTGGCTGGCAACTACTAGGATCAAAAATCGCAAAGTACTCTTTGAGTACATCATGGAATTCAAGAACCAGGTTACAGTTAGCAGCATCACTGAGGAACTCGTCCTCATAAACTACTTTTCTGCCACATCCCAGAAACCTTTATGAGACAAAACCTGGCCATGGAAACTGTACCAACAAAAGTCACTGATTGGTACAAAAAAGCCCTAGTCTTCAAACAAGGTGCTGACCAATCTGACCTCATCTGTGCTATGCACAGAAACCCTTTCTCAACCCCTTGTTTCTGTCCTTCCAACTTGTTATGATTAGCAGGTAAGCTCTGGGACTTGACCAATTCCTTTACTCCTTTCTATTATGCCTCCAAATGGGCCCCTACTTGAGATCACCCTTGGAGCCATTCCCTCTTTTAAATTATGAACGTCTTCCCTCCTCATGGGTTTCTCTAGTAACCCAGATGTCTTGTCTTCACTCCAGAATGGGTATGGCTGTGTACGAAGTCCTTTTGACTCCTTTTGGACAGTATCTGCACTGACCCGTTTAGTACAAACAGAGTCCCACTCCTTCCAAGTGGAATAGGCAGAACACAGAATGCCTTTGGGATTCCGCTTCCTTTTGTAGACATAGGACCCCACTCCCATATTCCCTTTCTTGGTACACAGCCCCACCTTACTAGTTAGTATATATACCCAACAATCATGTATCTAAACTTCAAGCTAGTTCTATGCAATCTAGTGTAGTTTCTATGCGATCCCCAGAAGACCTTGAGAAGTGACCTTGTAGTCTGCTCAAGTTCCTCTCAAATCAAAAGTGTCCAAGTGACTGCTGACTTCTCGGAACTCTAGAAATCCTCAGAACTATGCTTCTGCATTACACAACTCTCCACAAGTGTCCCTCTTTTTCTTCATTAAAAAGAAGGATGGCAGTCTTTGTCCTTGCCAAGATTACTGCTATCTCAATGAACATACCGTCTGCAACGCTTACCCCCTTCCTCTAATCTCCGACCTTGTTGATAAACTCAAGGACGCTAAACTCTTCACAAAGTTTGATGTTCGATGGGGTTACAACAATGTCCGCATTAAAGACAGACACCAATAGAAAGCTGCTTTCATTACACATTGCAGTCTCTTCGAACCAACAGTCATGTTCTTTGGCCTGACCAATTCTTCTGCCACATTCCAATGTTTCATGAATGACTCGTTTAGAGACATGATTGTTGAAGAATGGCTCATCATCTACATGAATGACCTCCTTATCTTTTCTTCTGACCAGGCAACCCATGAAGAGCATACAAAATGTATTCTTCATAGGATGCAACAACTGGACCTGCACTTGAAACTCTCAAAGTGCAATTTTGCTACCAAGGAAGTCGAATACCTTGGTATGATCATCCATCCTGGTGAGATTGCCATGGACCCTGTGAAACTCGACGGTATTGTCAAGTGGCCTATTTTTGAGAAAGTCAAGGACATTCGCTTTTCCTTGGCTTTGCCAACTTCTATTGCTGTTTCATCCCAAAATACTCTACCATCACACACCCCCTTATTGATCTCACAAAGAAATCCCAAGCTTGGACCCAGACCCCCTCCTATCAGAGTGCTTTTGATCACCTTAAAGCCCTCTTCCTTGCTCAACCTGTCCTCTGCTTTCCTGATGTCTCAGCACCATTCGCCATCACCACAGACACTTCTAAATATGCCTCTGGAGCTGTCCTGCTCCAAACTGATACAAATGGCAAGTGGCACCCCTGTTCCTATCTCTCTGAAGCGTTTTCCCCCACAGAGAGAAATTATGACATCTATGATCGCAAACTCCTCATGATCCTTTGAGCCCTTAAAGCATGGCACCATTATCTGTTGAATGAGCACCTTAGTGTAGCTCTCAACCGACTACAAAAGTAGTACATAGTGTAGGTTACTATATGTAGTAAATGGTTCTCACCATACCTGTACACTATATAGGTTCTAACTCAGCTCATCTGAGTTCTAATTCATCTTGTTCCACTACTTTGACCATCATGGCATCTCAACCAGCATCACAAGAATCTTCACCAAGTCCATCTCCGGAACCAACAACCTCAATAACGTCAACTGGTGTACCTCTGTGAGTAATAGGCAGTTCTCTGCGATACAACCTGCTTTCAACAGGTTATGAGCCCTGTTAGTGCTCGATAGTGTGCACCTCACAGTTGCACCTATCTGATACCTAACTTGTGCGATACCATCTGGCAAATGTAACCTTGGTGGTTAATTGTTCTCGCTGAATGTCGTGCAAACGATTGTTCTTGATGAACGTTTTCCACCTGTATAGGGTGAACCTATGCTGGAATAGCATGCTAATGCTGTTGCATTCCAGATATCTATTAGAAATGTCGACCTCTTCATCTACTGTTGCCAAGGACTCTTGCATCCCAGTCTTCACTGGTGTGAACTAGGCCTCCTGGTGGCCTGCTATACAGGCATACATCTTGGTGACTGGGCATGACAGGGTGATGCAGGTCTCTCCTCCACCTGCACCAACCCCGATGACTGACCACAACGATATGTCGTATTGGATCAGCTGGTCCAGAGGTAATTTGACTATCATGGGCTCCATAGCCCTTCATTTGAACGAGGCCCTTCGGGCCAAGTATTTGGTCTATGGTACCACCAAGGAATTAGTTGTAGCCCTTGAAGGGGATTACGCGATGCTAGGGATCTCCTAGGCATACGCACTCTTCAAGGAGCTCCTAAACGTTATGATCCCTGCCAACATGCATCCCGTGCCAGCCCTCTCCAAGGCCAAAACCCTCTTCACCCAGCTGAAGGAAGCTGGCTATGACATCCCTGCCAAGATCCAGGCAATGCTGCTCTTGAGCAAGCTCCCTGCGACAATGGACGTTGTCACTCAGATGATTGTCCAGGTGAAGGGAAATGACGGGAAACCGAAGGATCCATCTGTCATTGAGATCCATGCAGCTGCGGTCCTCTCTTGGGACCAGCACCATCTCTCGGAGAAGGCCTGAGGGAAACAATCTGCGCATGCAAATCACATCAGGGTAGTTAAGCTAAAGGGGAATGATCACTCTTTTCAGCAGCA
>JBBPTC010000313.1:0-12300 GCA_038093955.1 Boletus albobrunnescens
TAAAGAAACAATATCATTTCTCTCTCTTTTCTTGGCCTTTCATCTAGGAAGATTGCTTCCCAAACTGGTCTAGGGAAGTCAACAGTATGCCAAATCCTTCAGGAACTCCAGCCAGAAAAGGCTAGACTTTATGGTGGCCATCCTTCTAAACTCAATCCCACCAACAAAAGAGCTATTGTTCAACAGATCATTACTGGAAAGGCCAAGAATGTTGCACATCATTGGAATAGTACACTACACAGATTCAAGTTCCAACTCCACCTGTGTGTATTTTTCATGCTTAGGCCTATCGTTATGAAAACAGCTGTAAAATTACAGGTGCCAGTAGTATATGTAGTAGGATATAGATCTGATTTTTAAAAATAAGTTAATAGCAGATCAAAAAGGCTTTGAAGTAGCCTGGTTTTAAAAACTAGGCTGATAGGCCCCTGCAATGGGTCAAAAAGGCTAGTTTTGAATGCCTGCTGAACAGTGTAGCCATAATTCTAGTTACATAATATACTCTTCGGAAATTGCCGATCGAAAACGTTGGGGGATAAGTAAGTACTTTAGCTTAGCGACCCAGGAGGACAAGCGCCCAGGAGAGAGATCTTGCCAGTTAGCATACTTGCCATCCCGCCTCATTCTATTGTCGTCGGCTACGACGACACACGCTCCCTATTCTTGTCGACGTTGCCGTCTTGTCCCAGTAGGAGAACGGCCCACAATGTCCGACAGCCGCACGTCTTCCCTCTCCCCGCCTAGATCCATCACTCCATCCGTCCCTGTGATCCCCGTCCAGCCTGACCACTTCTTCGGCTCAGAAAGTGCCCATCTTCCTCCCTCTCCGGACTCCGATACGAAGCAATGGCTCCACCCTGACGACGACCCCCTCGCGCACCGTGGCATACCCGTATTCAAGCCCACTATGGACGAGTTTGTTGACTTTGAAGGCTACATGACAAAGATCGAACGTTGGGGACTCAAAAGTGGTATTGTGAAGGTTATCCCTCCAAAGGAATGGTGAGCGCCATCCTTACGACGCGTAGCAACGGTTCTCATCGTCCCTAGGGTTGACGCGTTGCCTTCAATTAAAGATCAACTCGCAAAAGTTAAGATAAGATCCCCTATTGAACAACACATGCTCGGTCGCGGTGGTCTCTTCCGGCAGGAAAACGTGGAGAAGCGCAGGGTTATGAGTGTCCGCGAATGGGCCGAGCTTTGCAATAAAGAAGAATTTTGCGCCCCTGGCATTGACGATATCGGCCTCCATGCCCGGGCCGCACGTGTTGGTTTACGGCCAGCAAAAAGACCTCACCCAAGAGCTCCCAGCCACAAAGTGGGGTACGTCGAGCCAGAGGTTTCTCACTCTGCAATAAAAGAAGAGCGGAGCGAAATGTCCACGGACATGCTAGTTAATGAATTGCCTGGCGAGTACATGTCCCCGCCCACAAGTGTCGGTAATCCTCGCACTCCAACTGCTGACGTCGATCGCCCGTCGACAAATACGCCCTCTCCGGGAAATGGGGCTGACGATGCTGGTGGAGAATATGGAGGTGACCATTTTACTGACGTTGATGCCGACCGAACAGAGGGAATCCCGAAACAAAAGGGCAAACGAACGCAGACTCGTGAGGCACGTGAAACTCAACTCGCAGAGCGTGCTGCCAAGGATGCCGCCTTCATCCAAGTCTTTGACCCCAACAAAGACTGGTTGCCCCCAGGTACCACTCCCGACGACTACACGATCGAGTTTTGTCAAAAGCTCGAGCGCCAGTACTGGCGAAATTGTGGCATTGGACGCCCTGCTTGGTATGGCGCAGATTCACAAGGTACGATTCAATTGGTTTGGTCACAACTTGTGACTGAAACAATTGGTCAAGGTTCGCTGTATACCGATGAGACGAAAATCTGGAATGTTGCCCATCTTCCTTCCTTCCTTTCGCGCCTCCTGCCCTCCTCTTCGAATGGCCTTCCTGGTGTAAACTTGCCTTATTTGTATTTTGGGATGTGGAGGGCGACGTTTGCCTGGCACGTCGAAGACATGGATCTCTTCAGTATCAATTATATTCATTTTGGCGCCCCAAAATTTTGGTATGCGGTACCTCAGGGACGAGCTGCTGCGCTCGAGGCAACGATGAAGAGTGCGGTCTTCGCCATTCGTCCTGTGTTGAATTTCTGACATTGGCTAGGCTACTTCCCCAAGGATACGGCCCAGTGCCCGCAATTTCTGCGACATAAGTCCTTCCTTGCTTCCCCGACATTACTAGCCCAGTCGTCCTGCCGACCAAACTTCCTCATTCAGCGGGAACACGAGTTCGTTATCACGTACCCCCGGGGTTATCATGCAGGATTCAATCTTGGATTGAATTGCGCAGAGAGCGTTAACTTTGCTCTGGAGAGCTGGATCGAACTTGGTCGCAAGGCGAAGGCGTGTCAATGTGTGTCTGACAGGTATTCTCTTTCCGCCTCTCATAACTTCTAGTCTGATGAATCGTCAGCGTTCGCATAGACGTCGACCAGCTCCTGCGTGATGCGGGAGACCGTGAGGCAGAGACACTTGATTCGCTTGCTCAGCCCCCGCCATCGTCAAAGAGAAAGGCTGAGGCAGTCGATGGTGCGCCGAAGCGAAAGCGACCTAAGCCAGTGGTCGAATCCGGGCTCATTAGCTCTACCCCACCTTCCAAGGTTTCCGTCACGCTTAAACTCGGACCCAAACCTCCAGAACTAGAAGGGTTTCCTTGTTGCCTATGCGTGTCCATGTCCCACATTGGCATTTTGCGTGTCCAGGACCCTCCCATAGGAAAAAGGGAACTCCCTGATTCATTGTTATCTGTCCATGATGCCACCAGATGGATGGCGCACGAAGAATGCGCGAAAGTAGTGCCAGAGACATGGATTGATATCGTGGAGTCTGCGGAGATTCTCCCTGATGGGTCGCATGTCCAGGAGTCGAGAGTGTTTGGGGTGGATGCGATAGTGAAAGATAGATGGAATCTGGTACGGAACCATATCCTTTTTGCAAGGAGGGTTTGTTTTAAATGACGTGCTATAGAAATGCTCCGCTTGTACCAAGGGACGACAGAAGGCGCATGGTGCCCCTATCCAGTGCACCAAGGGAAAGTGTACCAAGTCATTCCACGTGTCTTGTGCGAGAGAAGGGCAAAACGGTGTTTCCTACACTGTATTGCGCGAGGTTGAGAAAGAAGTCATTCTGATTGATACGCAATCAGTATCCCCTCACCCATCCGGAGAGCCTTCTCGACCTGAAGTGAGTCGCGAGGAGCTGGTGGTTCAAGCCGCACGACACACTGTGGATGCAGAACCTCGCGTGCTGAAAACGATCAAGAAGAACGAAGTGCAAGTGCTATGTAACCAACACAACCCAGTGAGCATTGGAAATGCCACTTTATCTCCCCCATAATTTATGCCGCAGCTAGGCCGTCGCAGCTGCGAAGAAAGCGAACAAGCAGGATAAGATTCGAAATGAGCTGGTTGCGCTTCCATCAATGTCTCGAATCAAGATTCGCGTGAGCGCCGGAGTATTTGAGGTCTCCCTGGTCCGCGTTATCGAGGAGACCAAATCCATTGAGGTGCTCTGGGATAGGGGTATTAAACGAGAGTTTAAGTGGGGTAGCGTCGTGTTCGGTCAGACTGATGGACAGACAGTGATGCAAAAACCATCTGAGCCTGCACCTGAACGTGAGTACGATTCCTGTGTTGTCCCCAAGTAAGATATCTGATCACCCTTCACGTGTTCATTATACAGCGGCCCCTCAGCGGAGTAAGGACGCAACCCCTACGCTTCATATTGCAACCTTCCCGCCCGCTGTATCGTCTTCGTCTAGTTCCTCCACTTCGGCAGCAACACCTGCGCCTGCATCTACGTATATGCCCACTTATCATTATCAGCCTCCCTCGGCAATGTACGCGTCCGGGTCCTGGCCCTACCAGTTGTGCCAAGCGCCACCCCAACAGGTCCCGTATTCAGTGGGATACACCTACCCTGGGTATTATCCGGCGGCGATGCAATCGACATGCGGATCTCCCGCAGGCGGTGCGGGTGCACAGGGCACGTATTGCTCTCCATTGCAGTGGCAGTGGCCATACACATGTCCAAGGACTAATGGTGATCCCACAGGGTCGTCCGGTCAGGCGCATCCAACGCAGTCGTGACCCATGGCTTGTTACATTGTTGGGACTCTGATTATCATGATACGTGGACTTTTAAACAGCAACGCGACCAAAACATATGGCTGCTATGTAAAATATATCGCGCTATTCGATAATTTCGTTATATTGTTTCTAGACAATAGAGTGTTGCGGCTTTGGCTAAATGACATTTATTAGACAGTAATACATATCACGTGCACACCTTTTGTGCTGCACTGCTACTCCGAGTCTCACTTGAACGTCCGTCCGTCCGAGCTGGATCGCATATTATAGCAGCATCTCCGTCTTCTCATCAATATGTGGCTGCTAACAGGCCCCTTTGATTCCGTGACTGGGGATATCAGTACGACCAGTAAGTCTATTCAGCAATGTATTTTCACTCTTGTCAATCTGCTCCCAGAGACAAAGTTGCTGAAGACGGGTCGCAAGGTTTCTCTTGGCCGTAAAGACAAACCCTTGATAGTGAACAACAAGAAGATATCTCGCGATCACTGCGAGTTCGCGGTAGGCCCTTATCCACAGCACGAAGTGGTGCGTGTCCAAAGTAGCGAACCAAGCGGTTGTAATGATACGTATGCTTCAGGCCGACCCATCATTTGTCCCGACGTTGGAGATATACAATACAAAGGATAAACCAATGTCGATTGACCGGGACGGAGAAGCCATCATTGTGAATCCTTCGTCTTCATCTGAACTCAAATCTGGGGACAAGATCAATATCGTGGTAGGTATATCCGTCGAGTGGGTCCTGCATCTGTGAGTGGTATTCTCCATCTCTGACAGAATCGATAGGGTACACTGGCGACGCATAGCATGTTTCCTTCCACCTGCACGGTCCCTGCCATCTATATCTCGTGAGCATTGTGCAGAACTAGGTGCGTGTTCTACATCATATTGTATCCTCGAGTTATAGTGATGAGTTCAGGCATAAGCCTCGTAACCTCTCCGAGCTCGCTAGCGACACACCACCTCACCCCTAAATATGAACTTACTGTCTCATTAGCTACATCCTTGCTGTCGGCCACCCAGCTAGTGAAAACAGAATGGCTGCAAGAACTCATCCGCATAGGAACCACTTCTGACGACAGCCATCCCTTCAAACTGACACCTTTGGAACAGTCCTTCGCCCCTCCTTTGGAGAGCAAGTACAGGCCAAATTTCTCTCCTTCGCTGGCGGCCTCGCTGAAGTCTTTCAAGTTCTGGGAGCCAAACGAGGAGAGACTTCATCTCCTAAAGGGATATCGATTCGTACTGCTCAGTGGTGCTGAGGGACAAGTCTATGGGGATACAAGAGAGTTGATTATTCGCGGAGACGCCGAGTATGAGTGTTTTCCCCTGACAAACGGACAGGCAAAGTGGAGACAGATGCTAGGCAAGGCGAAAAGAAAGGTGGACGAGGCTGGCTTGAAAGTCGCCATCATTTCCTGGGACCACATAGTGCAGGCTACCGTAGGCGCGGACAAGTGGCGGGAAATGGCTGCCGAGGCTCAAAGGTTGATGCATCATTTTGCACGAACATGACAGAGGTACTCATCTTGTAAAACAGTCTCTCATTGCCGCTGGTCAATCTGGAAACGCTGGTGAATGCAGTGATCAATATTGATGTCTCGCTAATGAATGAAGGGTCCTCAAGCCAAGGTGTTTTTGCTCTGCGCCTTATTTCGACCTTCTCTGACTCTCATAGCAGGCGCCTTGGCTGAGAGCTGTTCCCCTCTCCCAGACTTTGTTCCGAATACCCATCCAAATGAACCGTCATTGCTTGTTGAACCGGAGGCTCCCGCGTTGTCTAATGAAATTACTAGCAAATCACCCTCACCCCCGCCCATGATGTATGGCTTGCCTATTCCTCCTCCACCCAGCAAGGTATGCCTATCATATTGACTTGCCACCGAATCCGACCTCTTTCAGACCCTTATTCGTCGTGCTAGGCCCTTATCTACTCGCACCGAGGAACCTGTCGCGTTGAATGTCAAGGAGGACCAGGGAGAAGATCTAGGATACACTCTTCCTCCAGTACGTTTACTCCACGGCTACCTAAACAGGCGAAAATTAAACACTGCTAGCTCCCTGAGATGACACGCTCGTCTAAACTGAAACGACGGACGCCCACACCAGCTCCTACAGTCGATGAGCTCGTTACAGAAAACGAGCGGAACCAGGAACCTCCGCTAAAAAAATTCAAAGCACTCTTTGACGCAACTGACCCGGACAAGATTATTGTTGATTCACATGATATTCAAGAAGTATCCGATGTCGTGATGAGGGGCTCTGTTGGTTTCACTCAGGGGTGTGAGAGCCTCACACAAAGTGACTCGCGACCACCGCACTCCCAAACGGCTGCTCCCCGACGAATACTCGATGTGGTGGCTGAGGAGGAGGAGGAGGAGAGTGGGCACTCACAACCCCGGCTCTCTGCACCTGCACCTACATTGCCTCGTCCTCGTCGGAAATCTCCTTTACCACGGGAAACCCATGGCTCACGTATAAACGCTACGCAGGACCCTGGAACGAATAGTGAACTACCTTCGAGGCGAATCAAGTCCAAAGCTACGCAAAGTCATCAAATTGACACTGATCCGGACTTCCTAACTGCCGTTGCATCGAGAAAGGGAAGGAAGAAGGCGGCCGAGAATGAGTTTGACCGAGAATTTAATAATCTTCGTATCTCAAGGCCAGATATCCGTCACGGAGAGGAACAGGAATGGGAAATTCTTGGAGACTTTGATGCTGAGGCAAGGAACTTGCGGGGTAACTTCATGGTGGTGATTGACCTGGACATCTTTCACCGGGATTCTGACCGTGTTGCTGCGAGGCGTATCTATGATGGTCGGCCAAACTACAAAAAGTTCAAGAAGGTATGTTTTCGACCACATTTATCGTGGCTGTCCCTTGAACAACTCCTTAGACACCAACCCCTTCATCGCGTGCTCCTATCGAGCTTGTGGCTACAGCCGAACATGATTATGGGATGGGCTCAGGTATGTTCGATGGACTTTTGTGATCCACGCGTTCTATCAATGCGGACCAGGTTACTGGAAGGATAGCGCCACTGCAAACGTTCAAGAAACTTTGGCTACTACCCAAACACAGGCCACTCAGAAGCGGCGTGCTCTGACTGTCTTAGAATCTGATGGCGCCGACTCCGATGTACCGGCGACCAAAACAACTAGAAAGGTGGCTCGCAAGCCACCACAATCGAAGGGAAGTAGAGCAACCAGAAAGCTGTTCTTGGATTCGGACGAGGAAGACCCGGTACCAGAAGCGGAGCCCCGAGAGATTGTGGGGAAGCTTCGTACAGGAAAACTTGATCTTATGCCCAGTTTGCCTGCAAGGGAAAGTAAACGACGTCACATCATAGCCGACGATGATTCAGATGATGGCGTAGCTTTCAAAGGTTTTGGCAAGAAGAGAAGGGTATGATGATGGTCAGATCTATCTAGTAGTCTACACTTGTTTCGTATCCAGTCAAAGGGCTCTCGAAGCTAATTCATCGTGAACAGAAAAGCCCAGCAGACGTTGCGTTTTCGCAGCAACACGACCGCCGGTTTGACTGCAAATTTTACTTAAGTTGTGGATTTCCTCGACTGTGTGGGATGCGAGAGTAAGCGTACCGTTGCTCTTGACAGACAAAGCTTTCTGGAGCGCCCTCCCAATCGTCGAGTACATTCTTGGTCGCATTCCCCTGTGATCCGTCGTCGTCACCAGTACCAAAAAGGTCTAATGCCAATCGAGTGTGGCTGACGCCCGCGTACGTTGTAACGCACCGGGGGTTAACCAAGATACGAGCTGGCGTGTATGCCGAGTTTGGTACAGTTAGTCGGGTTACCGGAAGCTCCTCTAGAGGCTGCTCGGAGTCTGGCATGGCATCGAAATCTGACCCAACATTGGCATCCGAATCCACAGGGGCCTCGGGTACCTGCCGTCGATGATGGACCCGAGTCCCCGTTTTAGGTTTAATGTAGCGGAATGCAGGATCAGACCCGTCGTCGTCTTGAACACCCTCTAGTGCTTTGCTGACCCAAAGGTCCCTGCAGAACCATGCTTGACTGCTATCCAGACAAGATGCGTCTGGCGAGCGTTGAGGTGGAGCGTCTGAGGAGGACGAGTTGTGGAAATCCAAGCCATAGCGATACCTCAAACCCTTGTAGTAGGACTGAGCAGGATCTACGATGTGTGTGCCGGACTCGCAACAGAAAACTTGGAAAGGAAGGTGTTGCGTGTATCGAGCAGCTCCATTCTTGTCTCGAGGGGGCACAGCGTCAAATTTTGAGGAAGACTTGGATTGACGAAACTGATCGCCACGGATATCTCGAGTACGCCACCTAATATGAGTTATATCAAGGTCTATACATTCGCAGCTGTTCATGCGGTCTCACCTATCGGAGAAAATGAACTGTCCACCCGACTCGGCCCAGTCCATTCCACATACCATAGCAGCTTCGTTCGCAATGCTGACCCTCAATGTTTCCAGGATATCATTTGGGCAAGTGAAACCTTTGAGCCAGATGACGCGGTTGAATACTATTTGTCTCCTTTCGTGCAGCTCCAGCAGTGGTTCTAGCGAGAGGTTCCGCATGTATGCCTCCTCCAGTGGGTAGTATGCAGCTGCAGGGTCCTCTGTCACCGACGGAACGCGACGAATCCTAAAAGGAACGCCGAGGAGAGTCAACACTGCTTCACAAAGATCCGTGAGGGTGGGTGTGGAATCGGTAGACCCATAATCCAACATCGAGACGAAGAGATTGGATGTACCAAGACGCTTTGCTAATTGAACTATCACGGCCAGTTGGTCGACAAGAAAGTGATCTGCGGAATGTATGGCCAGTGCAATGTAGTAGAGTCGATCATCTTTTGCGAGGTCGTCATAGGCGTCTTCGTCGAAGTTTTTGTTTTGTCCGAAAGGGCGCGCGAGGGTAGGGCAGTAGGCAGCGACCCAACCGTTGAGTGAAAGCAACTCTTCTACCGCGCTGAGAACGCTCTGAGTATCGACGTGGCTAGTCTCCTTGGCGGTGATGCTAAGCCAAAGGTCAGCGTCATCTCGAAGGGAAATAAATTCGAGATTCAGAACTCACAACGGCACCTGGAATTGCTCCCAAAAATTACTGACACCAGCAGATATTACGTCGTCGAGTATGTCGGGTCTGGTATCCCTGCCCATCCTCCGTTGCAATGATTTGTACTTCTGAGTGTTCAGATTCTTGAGACCAGTGACTCGCTCGATCACATTGTATCCGTGGTACTCAGAGATAGAAGACGGAGTAGCATCCGAAGAAGAGAATAGAAGAAAAGACCCTGCCAGCAATAGGACAAGTAAGAAAAGTCTTGTCAATATGTTTCTTCTGGCCATGCGGGAGGTAAAGTCCTTGACGGTGCTCCCGGGAAATGCCATTTGCTAAAGACACCCGAATTGTGAATTAGCAAGTTCAATTGTATCTACCTACATCTCAATATGTCGCCAGTACCACATCTTATGACCATGGCCGACCTCACTGGCCCGCAGATTCTGCGTATGGTCAGCCATGCACACGCTCTCAAGCAAGTCTCTCTCCCTTGGCTTGCCCCGCAGTCCCGGAACCAGAAAAATACGCGTTTGCGTATGCCATCGCAGTCGCTGTTTAACAAATCGGTCGCGCTCATCTTCTCGAAGCGTAGCACCCGCACGCGCGTCTCTGCAGAGACAGCTGCCGTCCTGCTGGGTGGACGCGCCATCTTCCTCGGTCGCGACGATATCCAACTTGGCGTGAACGAGTCTCCTCGCGACACGGCTCGCGTTCTCGGCGGCATGTGTCAAGGCATCTTTGCTCGCGTCGGTGACCACGAAGAAATCGAGGTAACCTCTATCAGCTCGCATTCATTGCGCCCATACCAACATTCCTCCAGGAACTCGCAAAATATTCGCCTGTCCCCGTGCTCAATGCCCTTTCTTCCCTGTGGCATCCCACTCAAATTCTCGCAGACATACTCACCTTGCATGAGCACGTTCACCTGTTTGATCCGACTCAAATTCATTGTCCTGGCCCAAATAAGCCCCTCCCCTCACTCCCCTCTCTCACAGTGGCCTACGTCGGTGACTCAGCCAATGTCCTCCATGATATGCTAGTCACGTACCCGCGTCTCGGGCACAAGCTCCGTGTCGCATCTCCACCGCAGCCCGCGTACCAATGTCCCAAGGCTGTGTGGGATCGTGTCACAGAGTTAGGGTGCGACAAAGACATTTGGTGGGGAAGCGACCCTCGCGAAGCTGTAAAGGGTGCCGATGTCGTCGTGACCGACACTTGGTGAGGGACTCGAACTCGAACTCTTTGTCAACTTAACCATTAATTTAATTTTTGCCCCTACAGGATATCTATGGGGCAAGAGGCAGAAAAAGAACACCGTCTCAAGGACTTTGCTGGTTTTCAGGTCACGGAAACACTTTGTCGGGAAGGTGGTGCCAACCCTAATTGGAAGTTCCTTCATTGCCTACCACGGAAAAAGGACGAAGTTGACGATGAAGTACGTACAGAATAATCCAGCCTCCTCCCCTCATGACCTACTCTACTCTAGGTATTCTATGGCCCGCGATCTTTGGTATTCCCCGAAGCGGACAACCGAAAATGGACCATCATGGCCGCGTTCGAGTACGTCCTTTGAAACACCTCGCGCTCGCTTGATTCTCATCC
This sequence comes from Boletus albobrunnescens, assembly GCA_038093955.1. Taxonomy (NCBI): domain Eukaryota; kingdom Fungi; phylum Basidiomycota; class Agaricomycetes; order Boletales; family Boletaceae; genus Boletus; species Boletus albobrunnescens. The sequence goes on from JBBPTC010000313.1 coordinate 10,815, forward strand.
GTTGCAGTCTCCTGTTCGGTAAATGGGATCTGACCGGCGAGCATGCGGTGGACAAGGCGACCCGGTAGAATTCTTTTGTTTTTTGTGTATGGTATGGTATCGCACTAGCAGTACTATTATTTGGTGGCAATACCAAAAATGTGCACAGCCACGGCTCCTTCCAGCTTCGCTTAGGACCTTGACGTCCACGCTGCGCTGAACGGTCAGAGGACAAGATGGCCTCGCAAGCTGCTACAGCTGTGATCGTCGACTCAGTGGTGATGAAGATTCTGCATGCTCATAGCTTCGCTCGGACCTCTTCCCAAGCAATGTCCGTTCTCTCCAACTTGTTGACCAGATATCTCGTTCTCCTAGGGTCCGCTTGTGGCCAGTTCTCCGAAATTGCAGGGCGATCGAGCCTGACTATGCACGACTTTGTTGCTTGTCTTGAAGAGTTGGGGACAAATTTGGATGAGTTGAGTGAATACTGCAACACCGAAGGGGTAGAGCTGTCTAGGTATGCATCTAGCAGTGCCAAAAGACTCGACGACCTCGCAGATTTCAGAGGTACGGTCTGCTTGGCTTGTTTCATCTTTGTCAACTCGTTCTGTTCTGGTAGGTTCCCTTGGAGAAGGACTCGTTCCTGGCGACGATCCTATCCCTCTTCAATACGCACCACTCCCTGAGGATGACTTAGCCGTCGACAGGGTCGCAGAGGACGATGAAGTATCTGACGATGAAATGAGTGATACTGGTAGATTGGTTGCAGTCGAAGCTGTAAATCGATTTACGGAACCGCTATTATATCGCGAACATCCCACCGCAGCCTTCATGCCCGATTTTCTACCACCGTTCCCTGATACCTCGCGGCCACAATCTCCCTCACCTGCGCCTGCTCCCCATGCAGTCAAAATAGAACGACCTTCGTCGCCACTCCCACAACATATCACATCGATCACTGCTGGTGATTACCTCGTTCAGGTGCCATACTCTGAGTCCGTACTCGCTGGCACGCCATCGTGGCATCTACCATCTGAACCCCCTGCAACGAAAACACTCAAATTCCAACCCCCTCGCTTTCCAACCCCGTCGACCCAACAAGCACTCTTAGCTGCCTACCATCACATACTAACGCATCCTGTCTCTCAGCCAGGGCCCCCCAATCCTGCGAAACACAAGGTAGCCATGGCACTTCTTTCTCAGATTCAACATAATACCCGATGGGACGCGCCATCAACTCTCTACGCGAATATTACACCGTGTCCTCCGCGCGTCGCGTCCATAGGACCATCGTACCCTATTGCCCATAGCGCACTAGAGGATATTCGCCCAGGAAAAGATGCCGATAAGGAGCTGGACAAAAGACCGATGCTTCCACCTGCGCCACCCCGGTCCGTCTTTACCAATGACAAACCAGTATTCGTTGCCTCGCAACAGGCCTCTAGACTCCCCGAGCTTGCCCGCCAAGTTCTTCCTGTATGTATTTGTCCGCTTCCCCAAGTGCGCC
>JBBPTC010000314.1:0-21989 GCA_038093955.1 Boletus albobrunnescens
AGCTTCATCATACATCCCACAGTCCATCGCAGCGTTGGCAACCTTCTCCAGCTTGTCTGTGCATCGCCGCTGAAAACCTGTGTGGAACGTTCAGATGTAGTTTTGAAGAGATTGCTCGGGTGATCACTGACCGAGTTCCCACTGGGAACGCCCATCATGAACGGTCGTATCCGGTACCAGCTCGCTCTGCATTTGTTGGAAACACTCGATTGCTTCCGAAATGTGGCTGTCCTCTTCAAGAACGTCACAGATCGTTCGATAGACGTCGAACTTTGAATGTTGAAACTGAATCGCTGATGGTCAATATTGACACCCAAACGATCAGGGGAGGGATACCTTGGCAGCAGTACTCAGTGCTTCGTTCACCGTCCCATGGACCGAAATAGTTTTTGCCCACTTGGTCAGTAAAATATTTGGAGTCAAAGGACTGAGCGACAACGCAGTGGAGTACGCTGTAAATGCTTCATCATATTTCCCGGTGTTCGATGCCTCGTCTCCAACTAGTTCTAGCGCAGATATGCACCGGTTCGTAAACTCTGTCGATAGAAATTGGATACTGTCTTTTGATATTACATCGAAACTCACCTGAAAGCCAATCCATGAGCAACTTGTTGGTTCTCACCTCCTCACTCACGGCTGTCACGATCTCAAGAAGAGACTCTGCAGCATCCATTATACGACCGTCTGCATAAAGAGCTTCACAATCGTGCTTCTGCTCATGGACACGAAGGATGCAGGTGAGACTGTCAGCCTTGCGTTGGAAGTCTGCGAGTTCTTCCTGGAATTGCTGTACGGTTTTTTCAAGATGGGCGATCTTGCAATCTATAGGCACAAATGTCAATGAAACGCGCGAGTCAAGACGTCTATGGACGCACTCGAGTTCTTGTCCTTTTCATCAAGGGACTTGACGGCCTCGCTGAACCTATATTTCTCCTGATTGGCTACACGTTGGGAGTCTGCGAGTTGGTTGCGCAGTTCCTGAACGGTTTTCTCGAGATCCGCTATTTTTTCTTCTGGTGGACGTGCGTGTCAGAAAACTCGGGATCTGAGCAGAAACGAACGTACTTGGGTCTTCGTCCGGTATGTCCTGTATCAGAAGTGACTCGCCAGTCTCCTCGCAGTCAGTCCGTTCAACTCTGGCGTGCCATGATTCTGGCTTGCGTGGGATCTGCAATGGTCGACAAACCCTAAGGAACCTTGTCATGCAAAGAAAAATGGACTAACATCATTGCAGAAAGACGAGGGGAGGATGTCAGCGAGACTCCGGAGGGTGATTGTTTGTCCACCACCGATCACAATGTCGTAGCTTGCCGAAATGGCCATGCACTCGACAATATCTGTGTGCTGGATAATAGACCCGATATTCTCGTGCGTTGAAGTGTCCCAGAAAGAGACCGAAAAGTCGCCCGAGGCTGCGACGAACGCGCCGTTGCTGGCTAGGGCGATGCATGTGGGATTACGGCTGCTGTGAATGGGCCACCTCGAGAGCGTCGCCCCGGTGGGCAGGTCGAGACAGCTGACGTCGCCATCGGAAGACAGAACGAGAAGTTGGCTGCTGTCGCTCGCCCAGGCTAGCGACTGGTTCCTGACCGAGCCAACCCTCACCGAAAAGTCGACGATGAGGTGACCATTCCGACTGTCATAGATGCGGATGGAATCGTCGCCCCACTGCGTGGCAGTCGCGACGAAACGTCCCTTTGGTGAGAACTTGACCCCAACCACAGGGTAGTCGTGTTGCAAGGGGCCGAGCAGTTGTTCGCCCATGGGTTCGAGCGACCAGACATGGACAGTGCCGTCCTCAGAGCCGGTCGCAATCCTCGTCGAACCTGGTGAGACGTCCGTTGCACACACGACCTTGACGCGACCCTCTTCTCTGAAGAATGCGCTTACTTTTTCGCGAGTCTTTGCATTCCACACCACCACGCCATCACTCGTCCCGCACACGATCCACTTCCCATCTTGTGACACCGTGATGTCGAGGATAGCACTCCCTGCTTTCATGATGGGCGTCTCTACCCCCCTACCATCTTCCACTCGCCAGCGTCGAATCCTCTCTTCCTTGCCGCCGCTCAGGATGCACTTGCCATCAACAGGAAACGCGACAGACCATATCTCATCCCGAGCGTCAATTTTGAACGACTTTACTTCCTTTCGACGAACGATACGGGAGGTGTTATTTTCATTCGACTCTTGGGTCGTCGTCAGTATGTGTCTGAGCTCTCGTCCGGGTACTTACCATTCTTTGACTGTTGGCTTTTTTTCCAAAACATCCACCTTGCTAGATATTCGAACGAAGAAAGGACGCAGGCGTCTACTTTTTGTTGCCTAACATGCACGTGGTTCCTCGTCAACAGTGGGGTTAGGACGCTCCCATCGCTTCGCTGCTTTGCCTGCCATCATGTCGATCGTCTTTTTCACCCATTGCGGCCGACCAGATTTCTTCATCTGGCACGAACCTGATCCCTGTGTTGTGCTGCTGCGTCCCGTTGAACAACCTACGGAAATTGCTATTGCTGAATATCCCACCAGTTCGGCCTTGGTGAATGATGATCGTAGACACTTGTTACAGCAAAGCTGCCAGACTGAAATACTGAAAGCATTTCTGTCTGTCATCTTTGTTGACCACGCGAATCAAGACTCCAAATCGACGATGGACGCTTCTGTGAGGATGCGGGACGCTGAAGGATCCTAAGAGGGGGACATGAGGACTCTCGATGGCGGGGGAGTTGCAAAGTAGGAGGGTATCGGTGCGACAGACGAGGGCTGGAGCAAGGCTGGCGGGGGGGCGAGTCGTCCGGAGAAGAGTCGTTGCTTGAGGTAACAGATTGGGGTACTTGAGACTGGGGATTAACACGTTGCGTGTCGTTCCCCTCCCAAGACCTGCGGAATCCGAGATCTAATCAGAGCCGTTTCCCTTTCGCTTGGGTCAGCCAACGTGTTCGCTTGAATCCATCCAGAGCCTCGAACGCAGGAAATTTTACCATAACGTGAACTTGGACGTATACTCGGTCGACCTATTGAAGAAATGATACTCGGGCTGCTCCAGCTCCAGCTCGTTCAGAGCCGCACGATCAACATGTTGGGCAGGATGATCACAGCCATCGACGAGGACGAGGAGCTCTTGGAAGAAGCTCACATGTCAATTAGTGGACACGGTGCCGCCGCACATCCGAGTTTAACACTGGGACTGACTTCACCATCACACCGATTTTACTTGTGGCGGATGTATCAGCGCTCACGGACATCGCTGTCGCGGTGCTCATCCCAATTTACCTCTCCTACAAGTGAGGGCGTAGATATTGGCGTAATGAGTTCACGTCGCTAAATTGCTGCCATAGGTTTCTTCAATAGTACGCTACTAGCACACCGGAACCCCTTAATCAATTCCCTGGGCATGAAAGGTCTCGCAGGGCGAAGATGACATGAAGGCGAGTACAGAGGAAAAGGTAGTCAGGAGGCCGAGGTAACTGGAGATCAGGGTGCTCCAGAGGGCGGCAGGATGACTGACTAGCGTTGAAGGTTTATCCTCCGTCGAGATGAATGATCACCTGGCGACCGAAACGCGCATTGAAGCCGCTTCTACACCAATGCATCACAGTTGAGACCCGTTTGGCAGGGCCAACACGAATGGAGTTCATACACACGTCTGTGAACTTGAACTGCCGGACATCAGCCTCAAGGAAACCGACTCGTTGCCCATGGCCTTCGATCGGTACTTGCGCAACTTGAAGCACAATTCTATTAGGTGTCAAGAGGGTTTGATGAGTCTGTACTACGTACTGGATAGCCAACTGGCGTTCATCCCAGCCTGGCTGTAATTCCAAGTACACGAATGGCTGCACGGTTAGTTGACGACATTGAGTTGAAGGTTTCTGTACCAGTTGAGTTACTGGGGAAAATCACGACCCCAGATTCTGAATCCTTCTGGTCCAGTCAGCGGCAGTCACTCGAAATTAACTGCAATGCCCTATCTCCACGATGCTGCTGCCCCGTATCAATCACTTGGACACGCACTTTCAATATCAACGTTCTGTCAGGGTCCACTCGATGTTGATGAACATATTTACATACCTCAAATTAGATGCTGGTGGCAGGCAGCCTCATCTTTGGACGCATGGTTGAGATCACGAAATGTTTGGAATAGGAATATTTTCCGTCATCCGTAGCGATGTTGTGTCACGAAGTCTTTCCAGGGTGTTTCGGTCCCTAGAGCTCCATCCTACCGCTGTTATGAATGTTCAAGGCTTCCGTTTTCATCTCCGACTTCGATGTGCTCCGCGAAATCTGGCGGTGGTTTCTACAGAGCCGAAAAAAAAAGAGACTTGCCCCCACTGTCGTCAAGTCCTGACAAGTTGCAGTAGCTTTCCAGTCCTTCAAGAATGAGGTGACAATCAACCACTGGTCTGCCCAGCACTGCTTGTGCTCCACAATTCAGCCCGGCACAGTAAGTATTAGTGGTTACGGACCCGAGTCTAGTACTTACTGGGACGTTACAAGTCGTCGGAGTTCCCACTGCGTTTGTCTGCCTCGCGGCGCAGTGGCTGCAGTCACAAAGGCACGCTTCTAAGTGCTGAATTTGAACCACGTCTAGCAATCACGCAAAGGACACGGACGCAAGCCTTGCGGCTAGGGCGAGAGTGATCTTGAACGTCACGGCGTGGAGCATGTTTTCGCATGCTACTAGATCGGGTACGAAAATTGGTACAGTTCAAAACCTCATCCAGTCTCATAAGTGATTGTGTGAGTTGTAACTTACTTCAAGTTCGCCTCAGACTCGCGTTTGAGCCTTAAGGCGGTCTGACAAGCCCCTGGTCCGTGCGGTGTCCAGCCTGACTTCTGTTCGGTTCCCACTTTTTGATTTACATAAGTTTAACACATTGATCGCAGCTGGTATGTGACAAGAATCGCGCACTTCCCAAAGTCTGGATCTCACATTCATAAACCGTGTCGGTTGCTTGTCGGTTTGTTCCTTTCCGATTGGTTGATGGCTGTATATTAACGAGTAATCTATATACCACTTGTCTGCAAGGCGTCCACGCAGTGGCAAGAGGACACCTGCAACATTTCTCAACGTTCACCTGGCGCACGGCGTAAATGAAACATTTCCAGGCTGTTAATTTTTTCAGCAGCGAAAGGAAATCCAACGAGACACCCTTCATCGAGGTAGAGACCAAATCATTAACGCTCAGTAGTAGGTGAGTTCGACGGTTGAATATGCCTTGAGCACTTTCATAGTACGACTCCTGGAAGGCTTACAGTATTGCGTCGCACACCTCGTGGATAACAAAGCTATGAATTCCATACCCACGCCCTGAGCGTCCATGCGCTAAACCACATTCTATCCACAACCGGTAGTCTATAAATTCCAGGAATGAGGCGTATCACTCGCAATTGCAACTCTCATCCCGCGCGCTCTAGTGCCGTTTTGAGCGCATATACCTGCTGCATTCAAGTCCTTCTCCCTACTATATTCCACCATTCCTCATGGCTTTGGGGGGTCCTAGCACTTCGCTTCATGTCGAGCACGGACTCGAACTGACGACCGGGTCATCTTTCCGAACCGCACCTTCTAGATGTCCTCAGTGCAACCCCCGACAGAAGGGGAAAGCGAGGAACCTCGTCGTATGCATCGATGGTACTTCTAACCAGTTTGGTCAAAACGTAATTGTTCGCTATGTCTGTAATGTCTTCTGGCTGATAACGATCGTCAGAATACCAACGTGGTGAAACTATTCGCCAAAATCGATCTAGAATCGCCGGATCCGGAACAATTCGCATACTACACCAGTGGAATTGGAACGCGCCCGAAATCGTTACATATCGTGGATCGTGTGGAGAGAGCGGTTTCTGACAAATTTGACATGGCGATCGCATGGTTCGTACTCATCACAATTACATCTTTTGGTTATCGAGACGGAGTATATGTTTAGGAATATGGAAGAAATCGTCAAGGATGCATATGGCTGGCTAGCACGGACGTACCAGGAAGGGGACCTAATATACCTGTTTGGTAAGTCTTAATCCTCATCATAATCCTCATACTTGACGATCGCCGCATAGGTTTCTCTCGAGGTGCATATCAAGTACGGGTGCTTGCGGGGATGATACACGAGGTGAGACTACGATCTTCGTCACTCCTGGTATAGAGCTGAACCCATGTTTCAGGTCGGATTGATAAGGACGCCAACCGAAAAGCAGATTGGAACGTGGGTAACTGTTATTTCTTCCGCGAATTTGACGAACTCCTTCGCAGGGCTTACGATCACTACGAAGCAATTCGCTCACAAAAACCGAAGACAAGGCAAATCGCGAGGGAATTCAAGACCACGTTTTCCTGGAAGGATGCGGGAGTGCACTTTGTTGGAGTATGGTAACTTCAGCATCTTCGTACCTCGGTGGGATAATGCTCATCGCTGATCTCGTTCAGGGACACCGTCTCGTCCGTGGGGCTTATAAGAGGGGACGTCTTTCTTTCGACATCTTCGTCCGCGGCACATGCTTGTCATTTTCGACACGCACTTGCTCTCGATGAGCTTCGGGTCAAGTTCATGCCAGAGTATTTCCACGAAATGAATTCTCAAACAGACGACGTGAAATCCAAGTACATCGTGACCGATGACACAAGTTGCGAACGGCCATTGTCTAAATTGAGTGACAATGGTACAGTGGTCTCTGATGTCAAGAAGAAGAAGACTTCAGAGATCAAAGAGGTCTGGTTCGCCGGCAGTCATTCGGACGTGTGAGTACGCCATCGAAACGCACTCTGAGGGTACTGATATGTTTCGTACAGAGGCGGTAAGAACAGACCCGGAAAGTCTCATCAGGCCGGGAATGTCTCGTTGCTATGGATGCGTCGAGAAGCGGCTGCTCAAGGTCTCGTGTTGGAGGCCACTGATATAGTCTGGGTTCCGGATGATCTTGATTTTGGCATCAGTAATTCGATGAGCCGGATATGGCGAGCCATCGAGTATATGCCTATCAAGCATCAAGTATCCTTTAGTGGTGCCGGTGAGAATGCTCGACGGTGAGACTTATTGGTGTCTTGTAGATTCGTGTACTAATCTCGCGCTTGGTAGCTGGCATCTGCTGCAACCACGCCGCATCATACCTGGTCAAAAAGTTCATGCTTCCGTTTTGTACGCGAATGCATATAAACCAACAGCAACACAAGGGGAGGGTTTTGACGTACCCATCATACAGTCCAAACTGGAAGCCTCGGCACTGGACGGCGAAATTTGGGAGACGGGACTGTTTGACAATACCGCAGCACAAGAATTGGTGGCCTACCTGGGTGGTCAGCAAGGGGTCGCGCCAATATACCTCGACAGGTTGTTATTCATGCTGCGATTCGGCAAGTCCTTCCCTTTTGATCCACTTGATAATTACATTTTCTCTACTTTTAGAGGAAGGGAAAAAATGCGTGAAGAACGTACCTGACCTGCAAGTCAAGTTCAAGAAACTTATCGAGGACACTCAGTGCGCACGACTCGTTCGGCTTGTCGCGATCGTCGCCTATCACGAGGCTTGTGAGTTCTCTTATCTCCAATACGTGCACGCGTCGTGTATAATCTCGTGTTGCAGCTTGCGACCACGAGGCGCACCCGAACAGTTGTGCGCCGCTTCCCAATGGACTTTCGCAAAACATATTTAATGATGCGAAGAAATGGCTCAAGGACATTTTGGCCTCACACAAGCATCGAGATGGTCCCAGAGTAGTTGCTTTGCTGAGACCATTGACGAAGCACCAGATTCTTCGGGAGCGTATCCTCACACAGGAAGTCTTGAAAGCTCTCGTGGAGTCACTCGATATGATCGTTAGGAAACCGGGAGGACATTTCGCACAGGCAATGGACGGCCTGAATTGCCTGTTGCAGTGCGGTCCGTTGGTGATCATCGTCCATCCGGTAACTCACTCATGATTCACCAGAGCACACCCGGCAAACTCTCATTCAGCAGCTCGGGGCCAACTCACCGGGTTTCAATGTTCCCAGGCTTTCTCGGATATTGAAGGTAGACGGTGAGGATCTTTAGTCGGGTTGAGACCACATGGTGACATATCATCACTTCTAGATGCACACCTTCTAACTGCCGCGCTGCGCATGGTGCTGACACTTGCACGAATTCCGGAGGGTAAGTATTCCCCACTTCGTCCGCAATTTGGTTGTAACATCGCAACAGGGAAGGCTGTGTGCTCCGTAGTGACGCCCAGGATCAAACAGTTGGCGAGGAAGGACGAACGACTGGTTGGTCTCCTCGCTGTTGAGATAATGCTTGCGCTATACGACCCTCGTGAGCCGGGTAGGCAGACGATGTTTGACTCGCGTTCTATTTTCCTTACCAGCGTTTCAGACCAACTGAACATTCGCGATGCGCGCGTTCGAGCCAATCTTGCCAGTGCCTTGGTCGGTTTAAACCTGGAGAACCATGAATCAGCAAATGGCCGAGCGCACGCTGTAGACCCTGGACAGCAGATATTGCGTGGCCTTTTTGGGCTCGGTAAGAATAGTTCATTTCGACGGGATTTGAATATAATCCTTTTTATTAGACGCCACAAACCTCAGTGAGCGACAGAGAAAGCTTATTGTCGAGCTGAAAAAGGCTGTTCAGAACGGAAATACCCGGGAGCGTACTGCTGCTACCCTGACCCTCCTCAAGCTATGCGAGAGTGAGTCGAACAATAATGAGCTACAGACCTGCGCTCATGTTTCATCAGCTGCGATCATCCGCACCTATGTCCGCGATATCAACTTGTTGGACGTCTTCATCGGCCAACTGCGACGCAAAGATAGCGCATTACTCGCTGCATACGCGTTGGCAACCTGTTTGAAACACAGTGAGTGGAATGCTATATTTGTTGGAGTCACGTAGGCTAGAGTTTCTCTAGACGACTTGAAAGAGTCCATCAAGGATAACGAAGACCTCCCAAAACACATTGTTGGGATGCTAAGACTGGACTATTTCGACGATGCTGTCGGTCGAGTCGAAGGATTTCAGATTTTCGGAGACTTCATGCAACACGGTAATGAACCGATTTAATGGACTGGCACATACTGATTCGTTTTGATATAGGTGACTTGCGGGAGAAGATTGAGAAGTACAAGATCACCGAGGTTCTAAACACGAAACTAGGAAAGGGCAAGTCGAAGGAGACTCGGACAAGTTTAATATGCTTGGACATCTTCCGGTCCTTTGGTTTGTGACGCGCACGATGATAATAATTAAGGTAGCTGACGCATCCCTAGATCCGGACGGTCCCTGGACTCGTGAGCTGGTGGACAAGAGCCTCGAACGCTTAAAGAATCCTGTATGGAAGAGTCAGAAAGCAGGGGTGACGATCCTTTCTGCGTTGGCTCAGACGGGTATGGATTAATAGACTATTCTAAGAATTTTCTTTGACGTTCTGTTTCTTTAGACCATGGCGTTGCGGCAATCGGACCCCACATGCACAAAATCGTTGAGATGCTCCTTCCGGATGGTTATCTGCCGGTCGAGCAGACCGCGCCGCAACCGGCGCCAGTGAACCCAACCTCTGCTGAAGATCAAGCACAATCAGTCACTACGTCTACCGAGTCTTCTGAGCCTCGTTCACCTACTTTGCCGGATTCATCGAGCAGCCCGCCTTCGTGGATGCTGGGACCTGCATGTGCGCTGCGTGTCTTGGTGCAGAACGGCAAGTATTTCTCACCGTCCTCGCGGAGATGCTGATACTAATGCTATGAGTTATTTCAGAGACGCTGCGGATCCATACGCGCAAGACACCGCAATTTGGCAGTTTGAAACATCTGTACCTATCTGGAACGCTCGTCGATGAATCAGATACGTCGCCGTGGCGCATCAAGACACCAAACCGAAGTATGTCATTTCCTCTCGTATGGGCTGTAACATGGAAATGAAACACGTGTTTGTCTCCTCAGCCGACGTGGTCAGCATGCTCGACAAGATGATCAAAGCCGTGGACGAGGAATTGTCCGAAGAGGGTCTCATGTCAATCGGGGACGCTGTCTTGCCCCACATTGAGCATTGGGACCGTCTCATGACGATGCTCCGCAATCAGTCTGTGGCAGTGATAACTGTCCTCCCGGCTCTGCTCGGTGTCTCCGTACTGGCGATCCTCGCTGTGGTCGTGGTCGCACCGATTTATGTGTCTGCCCGGGTGTACGAGTGCGTATCGGGGAACCAGCTACTGACTACGGTGATGACTGATGACTGGATGAACGTCTACTAGTTTCTTCAAACGAATTTTATCACGTTGGCAGGATAGCCGCGCCTTGGAAGATCTGCGTGGCGGCACTTCCGAGGACGAGGACCAAGAGCAGACTGGCCCGGCAACCCGCCATGAGGCGCTCGCCCCAGCTCAACATGACGGCGGAGGTCCTTCTGATGGACATGGGAACGAAAGCTCTCAAGTCAACGAACTCATGTCTACTCAGGATGGCGGGGATGAAAAGGAACCGCGACTCCAGCTATCAGGTACGCGAAATGGTTTGTTTGCGTTACTTGAGAGAAATTTATTGTTCTCCATGTAGAATTTATACAGAGACAAGATGTCGGACCAGCACATACTGGGGAAGAAAGGGAACCGAGACTTGAAATGCCTAGTGAGTGAAATCGGTCTGTGACATTCAAGGATAGGAATTGATTATCCGCTATCTAGAATCCACACCGAGAATAAGTGGGAAAGGAAAGGAGCCAATGTTCCAAACGTCTGGTGAGCAAAATCGGTTCACTCTGACAGATAAAGGTTCATTGAATCATGTCAAGAGTCTACACAATGAACGACCAACGCCCTGGCCCGAGCGACACCTATTTTAGTCACTGTACATACGTATTTTGTATGCATTGCTGCTCCGTGTCTAGTTCAACACGTGCCCGGTTACTTGTGTATGCTTGAGGCATTTATTCCTGCACAACTCACCTTCGGTGACATCCCGAAAGGCTATCCCCAGACCGGCATAACAGGCATCCACGATACCCATCCCGCGGCGTAATAGAAATTTAATTCGTGTTTCCTCGTCCTTCAGTCAACCACAATGCATGGAAGAGCGGTAAGAGGAGCGCCGCATGGATATGAACGAGTGTCATGACGATCGGGCGGTGGAGGTCTACCAACGTGAATGCGTGTGTATACGTCACCAGATAGAGACAGAAAACATACACGAGTACACTTCTGAAAGCGCAAACATGCTCAGAAAGAGTCTCAGGTCGGCGAGGCTCAGATATGCTTTGAAGAACTCCCCACGAGCAGGAACGATACGTATCTTGTCTAGAAGGTATTGTAAGGATGAGCAGCGCCAGCGTATTTGCAGGCAGATTGCAAACCACCGCTGGATCCCTGCAAAGAAGTAAGCTGGGAGGCCGGAGAAGTACTCACCGAGACAAGAAAGAGTGGAAGCAACGTAGATATGGAGAGAATGCAATAGGGCTGGTTTTCCTGCGGGATATGAGAGTGATTGAGTAAATCCAACTAAGAGTACTTACTCTCGGAAGCGAACATGAGGGTCAGGAGACCTACCGCGTTCTCATACACGGAGATACTAAACAGTCAGAAACGGAAGAAATAGGTAGGGACTGATGAAGATCTTCAACTGCCACAACTAGTACTTGGCCATCTTTTGCTGACACGCTACCATCACCAGTCGGAGTAGTAGTGGCCACAATGCAGAGAAATAATCAACCACCAGGCCCTTCACATGATGTCACGCCGTCGATACGTTGGCCGCTGCGGCAGGCTGTTGTTTCACTGTCGACAAGTTGCAGAACGGATGCAAGTTACTTTGCGAAAAGTTTACCTTTGTTTACATGTAGTCTTGGGCCAACTATCATGTCACTGAGTTCGCTTCCCATCTTTCTGATTCAAAATACGTCGGTTGCGAGTCTTTGCGACTATAAAGACTAACCAGGAGTGTGTTGGTCAGACCTGCCCTGCGCTGTTATATCACCCGGAGCATTTCGTGAAAACAAAATAACCGCAACATTTGGCAAGACACTTTTCATCAATCGAGGAGAAGTCAGGCAATCGACATATCAATTAGTAGGTCGGTCATCCCTGGAATTACCGTGGGCACCTCAACATCCGTGAAACAGCGCAGTGTGGCTATGGATGACGATATTTGAAACGCGCGGACAAAGTGTGGTTTTGTGCAGGCCTGTAGTCCGTCCGTCCGAACCCCGGCAACGAGGTGTATCGCTTGCAAACGTGATGCCCGCGGCACGCTTGGGATTTTTGGCACGGCGCATGCTTCCAAGGGCCTTGCCTGCCAACCACCATGTCTTTCACTCACTCTCACTTCACTTAATATCGAGGACACACTTATGCCAAAGGCTCCGTCCTCGTCATCTACCCGGATTTCACTCCCTGGATGCACTGAGTGCAATCCCCGGCACAGGGAGAACACGAAGAACCTTGTCGTATGCGCCGATGGTACTTCCGAAGAATTTGGCCCAAATGTGCTGTTTGCTATTTCTGTAATGCCCTTTTCTCTCACTGATAACTATGGTCAGAAAACCAATGTGGCGAAATTATGTGCCGAGATCGATCAGCGTAGAACAACTTGTGTTCTATTCAAGTGGAATTGGCACGCGTCCGCAGTCATACCATATCTTTGATCAAGTGCAGAAAGCAATCTACGACAGACTTGACATGATGGTTGCATGGTTCGTGCTGATCATAACACTTTTCGACGGAATGAAATATTCCATATGGCAGGAGTGCGGAGAAAATCGTGAAGGAAGCATATTCATGGCTAGCACAAAAGTATCAAGAAGGGGACCAGATATATGTTTGGTGTGTTTCGACTATTATCGTGGTTTTTTGCAGTCAGCAACTCCCTCCTAGGTTTCTCTCGGGGTGCATACCAAGTGTGGATGCTTGTGGAGATGATACACGAGGTAGGACCTGCAAATTTTACTAAGTTGGTATCATACTGAACGTATTTCAGGTTGGCTTGATAAAGGAGGTCACGGAGAACCAGGTTAAAATGTGAGTCCCTGCTGTCTCGTGTGCGAACTTTATGAACCTCTTGGCAGGGCTTATGGCTACTATATGGCAATCCATCCAGAAAAGCCGGAGACAAGGTTAACCGCAAGGGAATTCAAGAACGCGTTTTGCTGGAGGGACGTGAGAGTGCACTTCATCGGAGTATGGTAATTCAACATTTTCATGCTCCGATCGATGGTACCCATAGCTGATTTTGGTCAGGGATACCGTCTTGTCCGTGGGCCTTACAAGAGGGGACATCTTCCTTTCGTCTGCGGCACATGCTTGTCATTCTCGACATGCACTCGCTCTCGATGAGCTTCGGGTCAAGTTTATGGCAGAGTATTTCCGTGAAATGAATTCTCAAATGGACGACCAACATGCCGCAAGTTCTGCAAGCGGACAGCCCGTGCCTAGCCTGAACGACAATGATACCAATGTCTCTGAGGGCAAGAAGACGACTTCTGACATTAAGGAGTTCTGGTTTGCCGGCAGCCACTCGGATGTGTGCGTGCACTTTCAACATCCATTTTTATAATACTGATATGCTTTGTGCAGAGGTGGTAAGAACAGACCCGGAGAGTTTCGTAATGCTGGGAATGTCTCGTTGCTATGGATGCGTCGAGAAGCGGTTGCCAATGGTCTCGTGTTGAAGCCGACTGATTTGGTCTGGGTTCCAGATGATCTTGATTTTGGCATCAGTGATTCGATGACCCATGGATACCGAGTTATTGAGTATATTCCCATCAAGCATCAAGTTTCTTTTAGTGGTGCTGGCGAAGACGCTATACGGTGAGACTTAGTGTGGTGTCTTGCTGGTTCGTGAGATTGATCTTGGCCTGGATAGCTCGCATCGGCTGCAACCACGTCGTATCATACCTGGTCAAAAGATCCACGCTTCAGTCTTGTATGCAAATTCATACAAGCCAAAGGTGATGTTAGGGGAGGGTTTCGACATACCCATCATTCAGTCTGGACTCGAAGATACGGAGCTGGACGACCAAATTTGGGAGACAGGACTGTTCGACGATACCGCAGCACAAGTGTTGGTGACTTCCTTGGGCAGTCAGCAGGGGGTCGTGCCAGTGTATATTGACAGGTTGTTGTTCATGTTGCGATTCAGTGAGTTTCTTTCTTTTGGACTGCCGCTTGTTAATTCACAATTTCTGTGCCTTCAGAGGAAGGAAAACAATACGTCAGGAACGTACCTGGCTGGCAAGATGAGCTTATGAAACTCGTTAATGACTGTAAATATGTACCGCTCATGCGGCTGGTCGTGATCGTCGTCTATCTCGAAGCCTGTGAGTTTCGTATCTCCGCGTGCATTATGCCGTGTGTAACTTCTTGTTGCAGCTTGCGATCCCGAGGCGCACCCGCACATTTGTATACCATTGCCCATTGAAATTCCGCAATACGTATTTCGCGAGGCCAGGAGGTTTCTCAAGGCCATTCTGGAGCCACACAATCGTCGGGATGGTCCCCGAGTGGTTGCTCTCCTGAGACCCCTGACGACGCACCAAATTCTCCGAGAGCGCATTCTCACACAGGATGTCTTCAAAACGCTCGTAAAGTTGTTGTTTGGCGTGATTGCTGGGCAACCAGGAGGGAGTTTTGGGCAGGCAATGGACGGCCTTAACTGCTTGTTGCAATGCGGTTCGTTGGTGGTCCTTTCCGTCCGGTAGCTCACTCATGATTTGTTAGAGGAAACACGGGAAACTATTGTCAAAGAGCTTGGGACCAGGCCACCGAATTCTAAGGAGTCCAGGCTTTCTTCGATATTGAAGGTTGACGGTAAGTCATACCTATGGTCGCCTTGGGTCTATGCAGTGACATCCAGCGTTTTTAGACTTGCGCCTTCTAACTCCGGCGTTACGTATGATGTTGACTCTCGCTCAAATTTCGGAAGGTAAGCGTTCCCAACTTTGTTCGTAACCTATTGGTGAATCTGTGGTCATACAGAGAGAGCGAGAGCTGTGTGCTCCGAAGTGAAACCTAGGGTCAGGGCTTTGGCAAGAAAAGACGAACGGCTGATAGGTCATCTCGCTGTTGAAGTATTATTTGCCTTGGACGACCCGAACGACTGGGGTAGGCGGCACGTTCTTGGATTATCTTTTTCCTTACCGACGTTTCAGACCAACTCAACATCCGCGATACGCACGTTCGCACGAATCTCGCCAATGCCTTGGTCCGTTTACACCTTAACAAATACGAGTTTGTAGATGATCAAGATCACGGTGGAAATCCTGGACAGCAGATATTGCACCACCTTTTCGGTATTGGTAGGTGACGTTCATCGTGGGGTTTAAACGAGATACGAGATTTGGATGTGACAACTTCTACATCAGGCGCCACAGGGCTTACCACACGACACAGAAAGTCCATTGAAGAACTTCAAAGGGCCGTTCAGAAGGGGGATGTTCAGGAGCGTACCTCTGCTACGATGACCCTTTTGAAGCTAAGCGAGAGTGAGTCTAATATCAACGAACGAAAAGACATCAACTTATGTTTCATCAGCTGCGATCATCCGCAAGTATCTCTGTGATATCAACATGTTGGGCGTCTTTGTCAGTCAGCTGCGACGCAAGAACAGCGCACTACTCGCTGCAAACGCGTTGGTCACTTGTTTGAAATATGGTGAGTGGAATCATGTGTTGTCAGAGGTGTGTAGTTTAGAGTTATGCTAGGCGACATGAAGGAGTCCATCAAGGACAATGAAGACCTCCCAAAATACATTGTCTGCATGTTAAGGCTGGACTATTTCGATGATGCCGTTGGCTGGGTTGAAGGATTTCAGATTTTCAGAGACTTCATGCAACACTGTAATGAACTAATCCATCGTTCTGGTGGTCTGGCTCTGTATACTGATCCATTTTAATCTAGCTGATCTGTGGGAAAGAATTGGGAAATATGACATCACCAAGGTCCTATATGCAAAGCTAGGAAAGGACAAGTGGAAGGAGATCCGGACAAGTCTGATCTGCGTGAACATATTCCAGTCCTTTGGTATGTAAAAGGAGCAACGACATCAATTCTTCGTGGCTGATGTACTCGCTAGACCCTGACGGTCCCTGGACGAGTGAGCTCGTTGACAAGGCCTTGATGCATCTAAAAAGCCGAAAATGGAAGGCTCAGAAAAGAGGAGCGAGGATTCTTTCTGCACTGACACGGACGGGTATGTACTAATAGGCCATTCTCCGAGTTTTATCTTGATGTCTTTGAGTTTAGAGCTTGGTGTGGCGACTATCAATCGCCGCGTACCTGAAATAATTGAAATGCTTCTTCCTGATGATTGTTGGCCGATCCAGCCGACTACATCACAAGCAGCCCCAGAGAGTCCAACATCCTCTGCTGAAGGTCAAAGACGTTCAGCCATAATGACTACTGGATCTACACAGCCCTGGTCTCTTGCCTTACTGGACATGCCGTTGTGGCCGACTCCATGGATGAAGGGACCTGCATATGCGCTATGTATGTTAGCGCAGAATGGTAAGTCATATCTGCCACCTTGTTGGAACTAATGTGATGTGTTATTTTAGAGGTGGTGCGGAACCATATGCGCGACTTGATCCACTACAGTTGTTTGAAAGATTTACTATATCAATCGGGGACGCTCATCAGCAAGACAAACACATGGCTGTGGGTCACTATGAATCGGAGTAAGTGATTCCATTCACACGGGGTTCTCAAATCAAGACATGTTTCTTGTCCCAGCCGACGTGATCGACATGCTCAGCGAAGCAATCAAAGTTATTGACTATTCAATACCATGATGTTACCGACGGTGGCAGTTGTAACTACCCCAGCTCTGCTGATACTTGCTGTGGCCGTGTCCACAATGTGTGTATTTCTTTGGGTATGCGAGTGTGGGCCACTCGGAGATGTAAATACTGACGAGCTGGTTGGAACGGACCTTTTTTTTATTCGCAATACCTTACACTGAGCCCTTTTTATATGACATCTTTTTACAAAGGACGGGACATTATGCTAGCTTTCTTTAATTCTGCGACGTCCCCCAAAGGCAATCCTGAGATCTAATTGGAGAAACAGCCCGATGTTGTTGTAGAAACCACACACAGCTTACCATGCTTAGACATTGTGTCCTACAGCACGTGCATCGTTCCAAGTTCAGTCTAGTCACCTGTTCCTAGGTTGGCATCACCAAGCTGCGCCAGTGTGTTGCCGCTACAATGACATGGGTCAACACGAAATGCTCCTTGTATCGCTAGAGGTAAGTGGCCAGAATGTTAGTAGGGTAAATTCGGGAACTGCCACGTCCTGTATGCTGCAACGGGCACTCAGCATACCTGGCTAACTCGTGGGTCTAAGCCTTGAGGCCAAGGTCCGGCGACCCTGGTCTGACGTGCGGCCCATCAAAAAAGCTTAGTTTGCGGATCAAGTTGTACCACATGGGGGCATAGGGCTTGCTCGGTTTATTGCCGCTATCATGGCTTGGTGTGGTACCTTGCTCATTGCTCCATAAGGTCATAAAATGCAATGCTAGCTCGAGCGCTCATAACGTATGCCATGCATAATAGGTCATGATCGTTTGTAACATGCTCAGCGTTTGGGAGGGGGGTCGTAAGCCGGGGGCATTATCACTGCGAAAAAAGAGATGCAAGGTGCACGTTGTTCAAGATCCCGTTGTTTTTACTAGTCTATTAACTGGTGGCCGTGCAAACATCGTTTGTCCTTTCTCAACATCACGGCCAGCGCCTCAACTCAATTTGGAGAGGTGTGGATGACCAAGTTCCACAATAGGTTATAAGTACTGGCAATGAGGCTTGCAGCACCCCTTCCGCGCGCTCTGGCGCTATTATACTTGCTGTATATCCAAAAATTTCGCTTGTCCTAGAACACTGTATCCCACTTGGCATGCTTCATGGCGATCGAGAACACTAGCATTTCGTCTCATACCCTGCATTCACCCATGTCAACGACCGGGTCATCTTCTCAAACTTCATCCTCTAAATGCCCTCAGTGTAACGTCCAACAAAGGCAGGACGCAAAGAACCTCGTCGTATGCATCGATGGTACTTCTAACAAATTTGGCTCGAATGTATTTATTTGCTATATCTATAATGTCTCTCTCGCTGACGATGACGGCCCGGCCCAGAATACCAATGTAGTGAAATTATTCTCCAAGATCGATCTCGAATCGACCTGCCCAGAACAATTCGCATATTATTCCAGCGGAATCGGCTCACACGCGCAATCGCCCTGAGTTTTTGATCGAGTACAAAGAGCAATCTGTGACAGCCTTGACATGGCGGTTGCATGGTTCGTTCTCGTTACAAATATCTGCTTTTTTTTTTTTTCGACAGAATGAAATTGTTAATGTTTAATGTCAGGAATATGGAAGAAATCGTCAGGGATGCATATGGCTGGTTGGCGCGATTGTATCAAGAAGGCGACCAGATATACCTTTTCGGTAGGTTTCGTTGTTCGTCATCGTTCTCGCATTTGACAATTGCTCTGTAGGTTTCTCTCGAGGTGCATATCAAGTACGAGCACTTGCGGGGATGATACACGAGGTGAGACTACGGTCTTTGTCACTCCTGGTATAGAGCTGAACCCATATTTCAGGTCGGATTGATAAGGACGCCAACCGAAAAACAGATTGGAACGTGGGTAACTGTTATTTCTTGCGCGAATTTGACGAACTCCTTTGCAGGGCTTACGATCACTACGAAGCAATTCGCTCACAAAAATCGAAGACAAGGCAAATCGCGAGGGAATTCAAGACCACGTTTTGCTGGAAGGACATGAGAGTGCACTTTGTTGGAGTATGGTGATTTTAGCATTTTGATACCTCGTGTGCATCACTGACCTCGATCAGGGACACTGTCTCGTCCGTGGGCCTAACAAGAGGAGACGTTTTCCTTTCAACATCATCGTCCGTGGCACATGCCTGTCATTTCCGACACGCACTTGCTCTCGATGAGCGTCGCGTCAAGTTCATGCCAGAGTATTTCCGAGAAATAAACTCTCAGATGGACGACAAGAAAGCCAAGTGCATTGTTGCTTCCCCCAATGACGAAAGTGCTGCAGTCTCTGGGGTCAAGAAGACGGCTTCTGACATCAAGGAGGTCTGGTTTGCCGGCTGTCACTCGGACGTGTGGGTATGGTTTCGATACTCGCGCTCATGATACTGATATATGCCTTGTATAGAGGTGGCAAGAACAGACCCGGAAAGTTCCGTAATTCTGGGAACGTCTCGCTGGTATGGATGCGTCGAGAGGCAGCTGCCAAAGGTCTCGCGTTGGAGCCGACTGATATGATCTGGGTTCCGGATGATCTTGATTTTGGCATCAGTGATCCGATGACCTGCATATGGAGAACCCTCGAATATTTGCCCATCAAGCATCAAGTATCCTTCAGTGGTGCTGGTGAACATGCTCGGCGGTGAGATTCGTGGTGCCTTACAGGTTCGTGATACTGATCCTACTGGATAGCTCACATCGGCTGTAACCACGTCGTATTATACCTGGTCAGAAGGTCCATGCTTCTGTTTTGTATGCAAACGCGTATAGGCCAAAAGCAACGTTCGGAGAGGGTTTCGATATACCCATCATACAGTCCGAACAGGAAGCCTCGGGACTTGACAGCGAGATTTGGGAGACGGGACTGTTTGACAATACCGCAGCACAAGAATTGGTGGCCTACCTGGGTAGTCAGCAGGGGGTCGCGCCAATGTATATCGACAGGTTGTTGTTCATGCTGCGATTCGGTGAGTTTCACGCCTGTCTTCCATCCGCTTGACAGTTCCAACTTTGTGTCCTCAGAGGAGGGAAAACAATGCGTCAGAAACGTGCCTGACTGGCAAGACCAGTTTATCACACTCGCCAAGGACTGTAAATTTTCGCCGCTCGTTCGGTTGGTCGCGACTGTTGCTTATCACGAAGCTTGTGAGTCTTGTATCTCCAACACGTAGCTTGTGTCGTGTGTAATCTCTTGTTACAGCTTGTGATGCCGGGTCGCACCCGACGAGTTGTGCGCCTTCTCCCATTGAACTTTCGCAACCTATGTTTGATAACGCGAGGAAATTTCTGAAGGCAATTCTAGACACACCCCACCATCGAGATGGCCCCAGAGTGATTGCTCTCCTGAGACCCCTGACAATGCACCAAATTCTCCGAGAGCGCGTTCTCACACGGGACATCTTGGAAACTCTAGTGAAGATGCTATTCGACATGATCGCGGGGCAGCCTAGGGGAAAATTTGGACAGGCAATGGATGGTCTAAACTGCCTGTTGCAGTGTGGTTCGTTGATGATTATTCTACGTCTGGCAAACTGCTCATGCTTTATTAGCCAACAGCCGCGAAAGCATTGTTCAGGAGCTCGGGGCCAGGCCACCGAATTCTGACGTGTCCAGACTTTCAATGATATTGAGGGTCAACGGTAAGGGACTATACCTATGACCGGACTACGTGGTGATGTCCGTTTTTTTTTAGACCCGCGCCTTCTAACTCCGGCGTTACGCATGACGTTGACTCTTGCTCGAATTTCAGAAGGTAAATATTCTCAACTTTGTTCATAAACCATTGATGAATCAGTGGTCATGCAGCGAGAGCCGTGTGCTCCAAAATTAAACCTAGGGTCAGGGTGTTGGCAAGAACAGACAAACGGCTGATCGGTCAGCTCGCTGTCGAAATATTATTTGCCTTGGACGACGACTTGAATGACTGGGGTAGGTGGCACGTTATTGGACCCGCACTTTCTCTTCCTTATCGACGTTTCAGACCAGCTGAACATTCGCGATCCGAACGTTCGAGCAAATCTCACCAATGCATTGGTGCGCTTGAACCATGGGAGAGTATTTTCAGTAGATGCCAAAGCTCGCGGTGAAGATCCTGGACTGCAGATTTTGCATGACCTTTTTGGACTCGGTAAGAGTCGTTCATCAGGGCGTGTCAAACGTGATTTGAATACGTCATTATTGGGGTTTCAGATGCTACACAGCTCGATGAACGACACAAAACGCTCATTAGTGAACTGAAAAAGGCCGTTCAGAAGGGGAACATTCGTGAGCGTACCGCTGCTACGATGACCCTTCTGAAGCTATGCGAGAGTGAGTTTGAAGCCAATGGATGCAGGCACGAACTTAGGCTTCATCAGCTTCGGTCATCCGCACATATCTCCGCGATATTGGCCTGTTGGGCGTCTTCATCAGTCAGCTGCGGCGTAAGAACTGCGCCCTACTCGCTGCATACGCACTGGTAACCTGTTTGAAATACAGTAAGTGGAATCGTGTGCCGTTCGACTTGCGTAGCTTAGAGTTATGTTAGGTGACATGAAGGAGTTTATCGACGACAACGAAGACCTTCCGAAATACATCATCGGCATGTTGATGCTAGACTATTTCGACGATGCCGTTGGCGAAGTCGAAGGGTTCCAGATTTTCGGGGACCTCATGCAACACCGTAATGAACCAATTTATCCCTCTGGTAATCTGGCCGTGTGTACTGATTCGTTTTGATCTAGCTAACTTGCGAGAACAGGTCGTGAATTACAAGATCACCGAGGTTCTGAATACGAAACTAGCAAAGGGCAAGCCGAAGGAGATCCGGACAAGTCTAATCTGCTTGGACATCTTTCGGTCCTTTGGTATGAATCGAGAATATCGGTATTCGTTCAACGTGACTGAGGCACTGCTTAGATCACAACGGACCCTGGACTCATGACCTTGTCCAGAAGGGCCTGGAATGCCTTATGAACCCCGCTTGCGAGTGGAAGGCTCAGAAAGCAGGGGCGACGATTCTTTCTGCGTTGGCTCAGACGGGTACGCATTCGTGGTTCATCCTCGAGGTGTTGTCTGATGATCTGTAACTTTAGAACACGGCATTACAGCCATCAAACCCCGCCTACACGAAATCGTCGAGATGCTTCTTCCTGACGATTGTCGGCCAATCCAGCCAATTACGTTAGAAGCAGGGACAGAGAGCCCAACGTCCCCTAGCGAAAATGAATCGCAAACCGAGTCTATAGACTGTCACTCGACCGTCTGGCGTGATG
>JBBPTC010000316.1:0-21912 GCA_038093955.1 Boletus albobrunnescens
AAATCACCAGGAGATGGCAGTCTTGTCCTCCTGGAGTTTTCCCAACAACAGCTAGTGCTTGGCTCACATCTAGTACTCTTTCCAACCCAAACAACTAGCTCTTAAGTGAGTTGGTCGTTTCATTGTGGTTCACAAGTCAAGGTCAAGGTTGACATTGTGTGGTAATGTCACAAGTCGTTCAGAGAGAACAGTGGAGTTCCGTTTGTACAAGCATTGAGTCAATAGTCTCAATGATAACTAGATCAAGAACACTGCTTGAAAGTGCAGTGAAGACTTGTAATGAGGAGGTGAGACTTCAAAAGTAAAGAGGTTTATTGAACTCAGACTAGGTTACAAGATGTATACCTAGGAGATTGAAGCTAAGGATCTACAGCATGATTGCAAGGAATGCCAATATACATAGACCAGGACAAGAAAGGGAATTCCACAGTGAGAAATCTGAATAAGCAGCTGCAGAATGGAAGGTCATGGAATGACGAAGAACAATATTATACACATGATCAAAGATAAGGAGATAAGGAACTTGGGACCTAGTAGGTGGCACAGCTAAGTGGTGCAGAATAGTCCAAGATGAGATAAGGTTAGCATAGTTAGTCGACGAGGACTTATTTAAAATAAAGAAAAAGAAGAAATTGTAACATTACCCCTCTATTATGTTCCAAACTCCTGTTGGAACTACTCTTCAGAGATCTATATAGGCTCCCCCTGGAGATCCAATAATGTTGGCCCAGGTGGTAGAGTTGTATTCATTGTTGTAATCAGGAGGCAAGGGGGACCTTGGCAGAGAGGGAGGACAAGGAACAGGATGATGAGAAGTTTGTCATGTATGAGGACAAGATGAAGAGGGAACCAGGATGGGTTCCACAAAGTTTATGGATCTGGTGCCATGACCAGAGGATGAGGACGATATCTGAGAGGAGAGGATATAACAAGATGAGGAAGATGGTAGGAGAGGTTGGAGCGGCAGGAGTAGACCTTCTCTTAAAGGGGCAAGCAGCCTGGGAATGGCCCAGTGCAAATCAAAGACAGAGGGGACAGCAATAGAAGTGGCAATCATATTGGAAGTGACCCAACTGGTGACAATGGTGGCACACTTTGGCAAATTGAGGGTGATTAGATGGGAGAGCCACACTTCCATCTCCTCCAGTCCAGTAATGGTCAACCCACTCAACATAAGCGAGTTCAGTGGGTTCTAAGGTGGATGATGATGCAGACTAGTCAAGGGAACAGTAGGGACATATGGGGAGGAGAGAGGGATGAATGGAGGATGCTCTTGTTCATTGAGCTCTCTCAAGTAGCGGTCGAGGTCTTCAAGGAAATTAAAAAAACCCATCTGATGTGAGAGTATATTTATTGAGTCATTTAGCTGACAGATGATGTCTCTGATAATAAATTTCAGGAAGTCAAATTGCATGTCCGAGGAATAATAGTTGGCTAAGAGTTCTAGCCAGCCAACTTGGTGGGCTGCCGAGTAGACAGCAAGAAGGGGGGACCCCATGTCTAGGTGGGCATTGATAGGAACTGTGAGGCACAAGTCCCTGAAATAGCAATAGAGATGGTAGACTTGGTTATTATCTGGGAAATCATTGACCAGACAGTGAGCAAAGAGTGGTACGTCCACTGATATGACAGGGATGGCAAGAGCATGGACAAATATCTGTGAGGACGATATGGTAGCCAGGAAAACAGGGGGAAGGTCTTCTTCAGCAGCAAGAGTAGTTCTGCTAGAAGGTAGAGGAGTATCTATGGTAATGGATGATTCAGTAACTAAAGCAGAATCAGAGGAAAAGAAAGAAGACTCATAGAGGTTAGACATAGAGAACATTGTTTTCAACGATGGTTTTTGTTTCTGGTGGTAGTTTGAGAGGAAGAGGACAAGAAAGGAAAGGCAGAGGAATGGAGCTTTTTATATTCTTCAAGAGTGGACTTTGCATTTTTGAGGTTCTGCTCAGGAACCCAAGAGTCTTCTTCAGTCAAATATCCTTTCCATCGGATCAGGAAGAAGCGGGAAGACGGAGTTCCATGATGGCATAATATCTGCTCTATTTTATATTCTTCTTCACCATCAATTAGATCAGGAGGTGGCACAGGGAAGTTTTTTTTCCATGGACAGTGTTTTACAATAGGGCGATAAGAGAGAAGCATGAAATACAGGGTGGATCTTCCAGGTCTGTGGAAGGCAGAGTTGGTACATGATGGGCAATAAGACTTTTGTGATGGTAAAGGGTCCTTTGCATTTTGGGGCAAGTTTAGGATGGACTACATGGCATTTTAGATTGTGGGCTTCTAGCCACACTTTATTGCCTTTCTGAAATGGAGAAAATAGTTTGTAGGAACAAGAGGCCATGACTTGCCTAGTGAGTTCGTGTGCAGCAAGGGCTTCATTTTGAGCAGCAGTGAGGGATTTTATCTGTTCTTTGATGACAGGGAGATTGGATGAGGTGATAATGTCAGGAAGGGCATAGGGTTTGTATCCCATCATTAGGAAGAACAGGGACTTGCCAGTGACAGAGTGAGGGCGGTGGTTGTGAGTGAATTCTGCATGAGTGATTGATTCTGACCATGCAGTGGGATTATTTCCACAGTAGATATGCAGATAGGTCTCAATTTCCTGATTAACCCATTCGATTTCACTGTCAGTCTAAGAGTGGTAGGCCATGAAGAGGGAGAGATCATATCCAAGGGTTCTTTAGCAAAAGCAGAGGGGAATTGGAGGCCTCTGTCAGAGATGATTTTGTCATAAAGGCCAAATCATGAGTAGACTTTTATGAAAAAGAGTGATGCTACCCCTTTGGTAGTACAAGTTTTCTTTGTTGGGCAGAGAATAACCCCCTTAGTTGTTGAATGGCACCTTAGTGTAGCTCTCAACTGCCTACAAAAGTAGTACATAGCATAGGTTACTATAAGTAGTAAATGGTTCTCACCATACCTGTACACTATATAGGTTCGAACTCAGCCTATCTGAGTTCTAATTTATCTTGTTCCATCACTTTGACCACTGTGGCATCTCAAGCATCTTCATCAAGCTCATCACCAGTCCTTAACCTCAATCTCATCAACTGGTGTACCTCCATGAGTATTTAGGCAGTTTTTAGTAAGCCCTTGGTCGACCATGACCAAGAGAGAATTGAAGCCAGCAGAGGGAGGGAGATTGGTAATGAGATTGTAGGAGATCTGCTGTAAAGGACAGGTGGTGGTCAAGGAGATAGGGAGCAGAGAAGGGGAGGTTAGGTGGGTGTTTGCTTTGTTCTGCTGGCAGATGGCATAGCCAGAGATAAAGAAACAGATATTGGAGGCTAGGTCCGGCCACTAGTAGTCAGCAAAGACAAGCTGACATGTTTTCAAAAAGCCAGGATGGCTGGCAGAAGGATGATCGTGGCAACAAGCAATGATGGAATGATAGAGGCTCTTGGTAGGAGGGATATAGATGCAGTTCTGATAAAGGAGAATCCCATTATGAAGTTGCCAGTCAAAGAGGCAGGAGCAGAATGGAGTGGGAAGGCCTTTGTCAAGGAACTGGAGAACAGAGAGGTAAAGATTGTCTTTCTTCAATTCATCTTCAATGATGCTGGCAATGGTGGAATTGATCAGTTTGATGAAGAGAGAGGGAGGAAGAAGGACAGTTCCTTGGTTGTTGTTGTCAGAAGAAGGGAGGAGGTTCGGGTGACAAGAAAGAGTATCTGGGGTGGCAAGATCTTTGCTAGGAACATAAGTGATCTTGAGATTGAAATCTGCAAAATCAAGAAGCCAGCACGCTTAACGACAGTCCAAGTGCTGGGCAGAGCGGAAATAGGTCAGGGTTTTGTGGTCAGTAAAGACCTGGACAGGGAAAGCAGAGCCAAGAAGATAATGGTGCCACACTTTGAGAGCACAGAGGATGGCAAGGAGTTTGCGATCATAAATGTCATAGTTTCTCTCTGCAAGAGAAAACGATTCAGAGAGATAAGAGCAGGGGTGCCACTCGCCATTGGCATTGGTTTGAAGCAGAACTGCTCTAGAGGTGTACTTTGAAGCATTAGTGGTGATGGCGAATGGTGAGGAGATATCTGGAAAATGGAGAATGGATTGTGTAAGGAAAAGGGCTTTGAGATGATCAAAAGCACTCTGACAGGAAGGAAATTTTTTTAGTCCAGGCCCAGGCCTGGGATTTCTTGGTGAGATCAATGAGGGGGCATGTGACAGTGGAGTAGTTGGGGATAAAGCAGCAGTAAAAGTTAGCAAAGCCAAGGAAGAAACATACATCCTTGACTTTCTCTGGGGTAGGCCACTTGGCAATGCCATCAAGCTCAATGGGGTCCATGGCAATCTCACCAGGGTGGATAATCATACCAAGGTATTTGACTTCCTTGGTGGTGAAGTTACACTTGAATAGCTTCAAGTGTAGGTCGAGTTCTTGCATCTGTTGAAGAACACGTTTCATACATTCTTTGTGGGTTGCTTGATCTAGAGAGAAAATAAGAAGGTTGTTCATATAGATGACAAGCCACCCTTCGGAAATCATATCTCTGAATGAGTCATTCATGAAACGTTGGAATGTAGCAGGGGAGTTGGTCAAGCCAAAGAACATGACTATGGGTTTAAAGAGACCATGATGTGTGATGAAAGCAGCCTTCCATTGGTGTCCATCTTTAATGCAGATATTGTTGTAACTCCATCGAACATTGAACTTGGTGAAGACTTTAGTATCCTTGAGTTTGTCAACAAGGTCAGAGATCAAATAAAGAGGTTAAGTGTCATGGATAGTATGTTCATTGAGATAGCAGTAGTCTTGACAGGAATAAAGGACCACCATCTTCTTGATGAAGGAAAAAGGAGACACTTGAGGAGAGTTGGAAGGATACATCTTCCTAAAGGCAAGGTTTTCATTGATGAAGGCATCTGTTGCTTTCTTTTCTTTAAGAGCAAGAGGATAAATCTTCCCAATTTTCAGCTTGAAAGATTCATTGAGGTTGATCTTGTAATTATAAGGCTAGAAAGGTGAAATATGGTCAGTGGCTTCCTTCAAGAAAACGGAAACATATTCTGGGGGAAGGATAGTTTCCTTCTTGTTTTTGTCAACCTCTCTCACTAGCTGCATGGTGGAAGTAAGTTTGGTGATGACAGGAGAGTCTAGAGGGGCAAAATGAAAACCAAATTGTATGATCCAGTGATAGGTGTATACATCATGGGCCCTTTGAACATATTTGTTTTTGGACTTGTGTCTGATGAACTTTTTGAGATGATCAGCAGCAGCAGCTCTGATCATGATATGTCAAGAAGGGGGTGATATTGATTCAAGAGGGTGTCATTGGATAGGGTGTTGGAAGCGTAGGATTGGTAGAGTCCTTTGGATTCATCCATGGACTTATCAATGGTGAGTGTATTTGACTTCCAATTGATAAAAGGATTGGCTTTTTTTAGCCAGGGATGTCTGAGAATGATGTTCTCAGTTTCACAGTCCATGACATAGAAGGTCACCTTTTGGGCTATTCCTTCAATGTTTAGATAAAGGTCAGAGGTGAAGCGAATCTGGCCTTTTTGTTTATTGTTTAATTGATGTTTCAGATAGAGATTGGTTTTAGAAGGTGGATCATGGATAGGCAGTGTTTTTGGACGAATTCAAAGTTGATGCAGGAAATATTAGTGCCACTATCAACTAGGGCACGGATGTCAACAACTTTCATGACATGTGAGGGGTCAATTACTTGTATTGGGATCTAAAGAGATTTGGCTTTCAAAGATACAAGTACAGGAGCACATGTAAGAGAAGGAGAGAAGAGTACTCACATCATTAGAGGCCTCCATTTTTAAAAATCCTTTTTAAATTGGACACATCCTACTATGTCCTCTTCTTCATCACAATCCTCCAACTTTAGGAGGTCTTCTTCATCTTTCTTTGCCTTCTGGACTTTCTTTTCAGTCTTCTTCAGTAGGGAGGGTTTTATAAATTCGACTTTACAGTCATATGAGTTGTGTCCCTTGAGCTCATTGAGTCAATAGTCTCAACAAGGACTAGATCAAGAACACTACATGAAAGTGCAATGAAGACTTGTAATGAGGAGGTGAGACTTTGAAAGTAAAGAGGTTTATTGGACTTAGACTAGGTTATAAGATATACACCTAGGAGATTGAAGCTAAGGAACTACAGTGCAATCGCAAGGGATAAAAATGCCAATGTGCACAGACCAGGATGAGAAAGGGAATTCCATAATGAGAAGTTTGAATAAGCAGCTATGTAATTGAAGGTCATGGAATGATGAAGAACAATGTTATATACATGATCAAAGATAAGGAGATAAGGAACTTGAGACTTAGTGGATGGTATGACTAAGTGGCATGGAATTGTTATGATTTATTCTTTTCTCTTGTCTTGACTAGTCCTTGCCAACTAGCTATGCTAACCTCTACTCATCTCAGACTATTCCACGCCACTTAGCCATGCCACCTGCTAAGTCCCAAGTCTCTCATCTTCTTATCTTTGGTCACATGTATAACATTGTTCTATGTCATTCCACAACCTTCCATTCTGCAGTTGCTTATTCAGACTTCTCCCTGCGGAATTCCCTTTCTTGTCTTGGTCTGTGCACGTTGGCATATCTATATAAACCCCTGTGATCATACCAGAGTACCTTAGCTTCAATCTCCTAGGTGTACATCCTGTAACCTAGTCTGAGTCTAATAACACTTCTTTTCCTTTCGAAGTCTCACCTCCTCCATTACAAGTCTTCACCGCACTTTGAGCAGTGTTCTTGATCTAGACTATTGACTCAATGCTTACTCGTATGAATGGCACTCCACCATTCTCTCTTGCTCAACTTGTGACATTACTGCATGACGTCATTCCAGACCTCAACCTATGATATCACTGCAGCATCATCTCCTGTCCAGACTCATAATACTACCATGACATCTATTCCAGTCCGACCTACAATATCACCATAGCATCACTCCTCAACCTTCAACTATATTCTAGACTATGCTCATCCTTATCCAGGCCAAGCATAACAAAAGATCGAAGCTATCCAGAAGGCCTACCACCATGTAGTATATCACCATTTCTTCCTCAAACAGACGTGGTTGACCCGACCATCCTTTAACACCCATCCCTGTCCCATGGTATGCTTGATACCGCAATCAAAAGTCTTTGGTCTCTCTTGAATCCTCGAACTCTTCGCCCACCTCTTCTGAAAGCGAAGATCTTCACCTCGCCTCTTCTACCGACAAGGAAACTGTCCAGACTTTAGCACACGACCTCTCAGCATCACTAACCTTACCCAGACCACTGACATCACCATCTCCACCCTCTATTTCAAGGCAAACTTCCCTCGCCACAGCCCTTCTGTACCTGATCACCAAACCACCTACTCCTACCCCTCTCACCATGTCGTCTACAAAACATGCCAAACTTTGCATTGGCTCTCCTGAGGAGTATGATGGGAACCTGAAAAATGCCAAATCCTGGCTAAATGCTGTATGAACTTATCTCTTAACCAACGAGAATGTCTACAACACCAATGTAAAGAGAGTCACCTTTGCACTCTCCTACATGAAGAAGGGCACCGCCTATACCTGGGCGTCCACCTTCCAGGCTAGTGCCTTAGACAACAACTCATTCGAGACAATGTCGGACTTTAAATCCAAATTTCTAGACGCCTTTGATCACACCAGCACCAAGACTGATGCAATAACCTGGCTGGCTACTACAAGGATCAAAGATCACAAGGTACTCTCTGAGTAAT
Source organism: Boletus albobrunnescens (assembly GCA_038093955.1). Taxonomy (NCBI): domain Eukaryota; kingdom Fungi; phylum Basidiomycota; class Agaricomycetes; order Boletales; family Boletaceae; genus Boletus; species Boletus albobrunnescens. Next base: position 7,719 of record JBBPTC010000316.1, read on the forward strand.
TACCGAATTCAAAAACCAGGTCGCAGTTAGCGGCATCACTGAGGATCTCATCCTCATTAACTACTTCTCTGCTGGCATCCCTGAAAACCTTATGAGACAAATCTTGGCCATGGAAACCATACCAACAAAAGTCACTGACTAGTACAAAAAGGCCATGGTCTTCAAACAAGGTGCTGACCAATCTGACCTTATTCAAGCAATGCACAGAAACCCCTCGACCCCTCACTTCTTTTCACACACTCACGCCAAAGAAAAGGTCAATGTCATCTGAGTACCTTTCCCTAGAAAGAAACTCACTGATGAAGAATGGATACAATTCACTAAAGAAGGATGATGCTTCAGATGTCGCCAAAAGGGACATACATTGTACAATTGCAAAACTGAACTCATTGGACCCGTGCCAAAGAAAATGGAAAGAAAGGTTCAAAAGGCGAAGAAAGATGAAAAGGATCTCCCAGATCTCCCAAAGCTGGAGAACTGTGACAATGAAGAGGACACAGTAGGACATGTCCAATTTAAACAGGGTTTTTAGAATGGAGGCTTCTATCAACATGAGCACCCTCCTCTCTTAAGTGTGCTCCTGTACTTGTATCTTCGAAAACCAAATCTCTTCAGATCCTAATACAAGTAATTGACCCCTCGCATATCATGAAAGTCGTTGACACCCATGCCCTAGTCGATAGTGGTGCTGACATTTCCTGCATCGACTTCAGATTTATCCGAAAACACCGCTTACCCACCACCCATCTACCGAAACCAATTTCCATTCAAAACGTCGACCAAACAATGAATAAGAAAGGCCAAATCCACTTCATCTCTGACCTTTATCTTAACATTGAAGGGATAGCCCAAAAGGTGACCTTCTATGTTATGCACTATGGAACCAAGAACGTTATCCTCAGACTTCCTTGGCTGAAGAAAGCCAACCCCTCTGTCGACTGGAAATTGAACACTTTTACGATCAACGAGTCTGCAGACGAATCCAAAAGATTCTATCAATCCTATGCTTTGAATGCCTTATCAAATGACACTCTTTTGAACCAACATCACTCCCCTCCTCAACACACTATGATCAGAGCTGCTGCTGCTGATCATCTCGAAAAGTTTATCAGACATGAGTCCGAAAACGAATACGTTCAACGGGCCTGCAACATCTATACTTGCAACTGGATTGTATGATTTGGTTCTTATTTCTCCCCTCTAGGCATCTCTGTCCCTGCCAAACTGACCTATATTGTCAAAGTAACCTCTGCTATGGAGTTAGCTAGAGAAGCCGATAAAAACAAGAAGGAAACCATCCTTCCTTCCGAATACCAGGAGTATGCTTCTGTCTTTTCAAAAGAAACTACTGATCACGTTCCTCCTTCTCGACCCTATGATCATGAGATCAACCTTGATGAGTCATTTAAACCAAAGATCAGGAAGATCTATCCTCTTGCCCCTGAAGAAATGAAGGCAATGGATGCCTTCATCAATGAAAACCTTGCATCTGGGAAAATCCGTTCTTCCAATTCTCCTCAAGTGTCCTCTTTCTTTTTTGTCAAAAAGAAAGATGGCGGTCTTTGCCCATGCCAAGATTACCGCTATCTTAACGAACACACTATCTGTGATGCTTAACCTCTTCCTTTGATCTTTGACCTCATCAACAAGCTCAAAGATGCAAAAGTCTTCACCAAGTTTGACATTTGATGGGGTTATAACAATGTCCACATCAAAGACAGACACCAATGGAAAGCTGCTTTCATCACGCATCACAGCCTCTTCGAACCAACGGTCATGTTCTTTGGCCTAACCAACTCCCCTGCCACATTCCAATGTTTCATGAATAACTCGTTTCGAGACATGATCGCTGAAGAATGGCTCGTCATCTACATGAACGACCTCCTCATCTTCTCCCCTGACCAGGCAACCCACGAAGAGCACATGAAACATGTTCTTCAATGGATGCAAGAACTCGATTTGTACTTAAAACTCTCAAAGTGCAATTTCACCACCAAGGAAGTCAAATACCTTGGTATGATCATCTGTCCTGGTGAGATCGCCATGGACCCTGTTAAACTTGATGGTATTGCCAAGTGGCCTACTCCAGAGAAAGTCAAGGACATACGCTCCTTCCTTGGCTTTGCCAATTTCTACCACCACTTTATCCCAAACTACTCTACCGTCACACGTCCCCTTATCAACCTCACCAAAAAATCCCAGGCTTGGGCCTGGACTCCCTCCTATCAGAGTGCTTTTGATTGCCTCAAAGCCCTCTTCCTTACACAACCCATCCTCCATTTTCTGGATGTATTTGCTTCATTCGCCATTATGACCGATGCCTCAAAATATGCTTCTGGGGCTGTACTCCTTCAAACCGATGTCAATGGCGAGTGGCACCCTTGTTCCTACCTCTCTGAATCGTTCTCCCCTACAGAAAGAAACTATGACATCTATGATTGTGAACTCCTTGCAATTCTCTGAGCCCTCAAAGCATGGCACCACTACCTCCTTGGCTCCGCTTTTCCTGTCCAGGTCTTTACTGACCACAAAAATCTAATCTATTTCCGTTCCGCCCAGTACCTGAACTGATGTCAGGCATGCTGGCTCCTGGATCTTGCAGATTTTGATCTCAAGATCACCCACATTCCTGGCAAAGATCTTGCTGCCCCCGATGCTCTCTCTTGCCATTCAGATCTCCTTCCTATCTCTAACAATGACAACCAAGGAACTATCCTTCTCCCTCCTTCTCTTTTCGTCAACATGATCAATTCCACTATCTCTAGCATCATCGAAGATGAATCCAAGAAGGATAACTTGTACCTGTCCATCCTTCAATCCCTTGACAAAGGCCTCCCTGCTCCTTTCCACTCCCAACTCTCCGACTGGCAACTTTGCAATGGTATTCTCCTTTACCATGACCATGTCTACATCCCTCCTACCGTAAGCCTTTGTCGCTCAATCATCTCATGTTGCCATGACCATCCTTCCGCCAGCCATCCCAGCTTCTTGAAAACTTGCCAGCTCATTTCCGCTAATTATTGGTGGCCAGGTCTTGCATTCCACGTCTGCTCCTATATCTCTGGCTGTGCCATCTGCTAGCAGAACAAAACGAACACCCATCTGACGTTGCCCCTACTCCTCCCCATTTCCTCAACTGCCTTTCATCCTTTTCAGCAAATTTCTTGTGATCTTATCACTGACCTTCCTCCATCTGCTGGCTTTGATTCCCTCTTGGTCGTGGTCGACCAGGGGCTTACTAAGGGGGTAATTCTTTGCCCAACCAAGAAAACCTGTACTGCCGAAGGAGTAGCCTCACTTTTCTTTATGAAAGTCTACTCACACTTTGGCCTTTACAACAAAATTATCTCCAACAGAGGTCCTCAATTCGCCTCTGCCTTTGCAAAAGAACTCGGGAGGATTCTTGGTTACAATCTCTCCCTCTCCACAGCCTATCACCCTCAGACCAACAGTGAAACTGAACGGGTTAATCAGGAAATCAAGACCTATCTGCGTATCTACTACAGAAACAACCCAACCGCATGGTCCAAATTGATTACCCACATAGAATTCGTGCATAATCACTGTCCCTACTCCATCACTGGTAAATCCCCATTCTTCCTAATGATGGGATATGAACCCTGTGCCCTTCCTGACATGATCGCCTCATCCAACCTCCCTGCCATTGAAGAATGGATAAACTCCCTCACTGCCGCTCAAAACGAAGCTCTTGCTGCACATGAACTCGCTAGGCAAGTTATGGCCTCTCATTCTTGAAAACCATACTCTCCCTTCCAGAAAGGTGATAAGGTGTGGCTAGAAGCCCACAACCTGAAATGCCATGTCATCCACCCTAAACTCGCCTTGAAACACGAAGGACCTTTTACCATCATGAAGGTCTTATCGTCCATCACATATCAACTCCAACTTCCACAGATGTGGAAAATTCACCCTGTCTTCCATGCTTCCCTCTTATCACCCTATCGCAAAAACACCATCCATGGGAAGAACTTCCCTACATCACCTCCTGACCTGGTTGATGGCGAAGAAGAATACGAAATTGAGCAGATATTATGCCACCACAGAACTCCATCCTCCTGTTATTACCTGATCCAATGGAAAGGGTATTCAGCCAAAGAAGACTCCTGAATTCCTGAGTGGAATCTCAAAAATGCACAGTCCACTTTGAACGAGTATAAAAAACTTAATTCCTCTGCCTTCCCTTTTTCGTCCCCTTCCTTTCACACCTCCACCAAGAACAAAAACTGTCACTAAATAACAATGTCTTCAATGTCAAATCTCTATGAATCGTCCTTTCTTTCTACTGAATCTTCTATTACTATTACTGAACCTTCTGTTACCATAGACACCTCTCCACCTCCTAGCAGAACTACTCTCGCTGCCGAAGAAAACCTTCCCCCTATTGCCCAGGCCACTACATCACTCCCTCAAGTATTCGTTCATGCTCCCACCATCCCTGTCGTCTCAGTAGACATTCCACTCTTTGCCCATCATCTGGTTGATGATTTCCCAGATGACAATCAGATTTACTGCCTTCATTCATACTTTAGGGACTTGTGTCTTGCAGTTCCTATTAATGCCCACCTCGACATGGGGTCCCCTCTCCTTGCTATCTATTCAGCAGCACACCAAGTTGGCTGGCTAGAACTCCTAGCCAATCATTACTCCTCTGACCTGCAATTCAATTTCTTCAAATCCATTATCAGAGACATCGTTAAGCAGCTAAATGACTCAATTAACATGCTCTCACATCAGATGGGTTTCTTTGACTTCCTTGAAGACCTTGACCATTATCTCCAGGAGCTCAGTGAACAAGAGCACCCCCCATTCGTCCCTCTCTCCTCTCCTCATGACCCTACCATTCCGTCAACCCCGTCCATGTCCTCATTGGCCCTAGAACCAACCAAACTTTCATACACAGAACACGTGGACTGGAGAAGATGGAAGTGTTGCACTCCCATCCAATCACCCTCGCTTCACTGAAGCATGTCACCATTGTCATCGACTAGGTCACTTCCAACATGACTGTCATTTCTATTGCTGCCCCCCTCTGTCTCCGATTTGCACTGGGTCATTTGCAGGCCACTTGTCCTCTCAAGAGAAGGTCTACCCCTGCCGCTGACCTCTTCCACACCATCCTCTTCATCTCACCGCACCCGATCTTCTTGGGTGTCTTCCTCGTCTTCTGGTCATGGTACCAGATCTGTAAACTTCGTGGAACCTCTCCCGCTTCCTCCTTCGACCCAACCTCACACACGACACACTTCTCGTTGTCCTGTTCCTCATCCACCCTCTCTGCCGAGGTCTCCCTCTCCACCTGACTATAATGACTAATACAACTCCATGGCCTGGGCCAACATTACTGGATCTCCAGAGGGAGCTTATTTAGATCTCTGAAGAGTAGTTCCAATGGAAGTTTGGAATATAATGGGGGGGTAATGTTACAATTTATTCTTTTCTCTTGTCTTGACTAGTCCTTGCCAACTAGCTATGCTAACCTCTACTCATCTCGGACTATTCTGCGCCACTTAGCCGTGCCATCCGCTAAGTCCCGAGTCTCTCATCTTCTTATCTTCGATCACATGTATAACATTGTTCTATGTCATTCCACAACCTTCCATTCCACAGTTGCTTATTCAGACTTCTCCCTGTGGAATTCCCTTTTTTGTCTTGGTCTATGCATATTGGCATATCTATATAAACCCCCGCGATCATATCAGAGTACCTTAGCTTCAATCTCCTAGGTGTACATCCTGTAACCTAGTCTGAGTCTAATAACACTTCTTTTCCTTTCGAAGTCTCACCTCCCCCATTACAAGTCTTTACTGCACTTTGAGCAGTGTTCTTGATCTAGTCATCATTGAGACTATTGACTCAATGCTTACTCGTACGAACGGCACTCCACTGTTCTCTCTTGCTCAACTCATGACATTACTGCACGATGTCATTCCAGACCTTGACCTGTGATATCACCGCAGCGTCATCTCCTGTCTAGACTTGTGATACTACCACGACGTCTATTCCAGTCCGACCTATGATATCACTGTAGCGTCACTCCTCGACATTTGACTATCCTAGGCTATGCTTGTCCTTATCCAGGCCAAGCATAACAGGAATAGTCTGAGACAAGATGAGGTTAGCATAGTTAGTCAACAAGGACTTATTTAAGATAAAGAAAAAGAAGAAAAGAATGTAGTAGAATCTTGCCAGTAGAATTGATTTGGACAGTTTGAGGCTATGCAATGTAGGCTATGCTCCAGATTCAAAACATAGGCTGTGTTAAAGCTGAACTGTGCAAGGTGTAGGCTATGCAAATATTATAACATACAGGTGTATGTTACTTCTAGTAGAGGAGATGAGGAGTGGTGATAGGCAGCAACGAGGCACACTTCCTATATTGTGGAGCTTGAGCAAACACAAGGTTACTTCTCAATATTGAAAGTAGGTTGTAATGCAGAGAACTGCCTAACACTCATGGGGGTATTTCAACTAATGAGATTGAAGTGATTGGTGAGGTTGGTTTAAATGATTGAGATGCCACAATGGTAAAAGTAGTGGAACAAGATAAATTAGAACTCAGATTAGCTAAGTTCAAACCTATATAGTGTACAGGTATGGTGAGAACCATTTACTACTTATAGTAACCTACACTATATACTACTGTTGTAGGCAGTTGAGAGCTATACTAAGGTGCTTGTTCAACACTCCCTCTTGCTAAGCTGCTTGGTAAAGGTACATAAGCATCTAAGGTAAAGACACCTTAGGAAGTAATGGCATTGTCATAAAAGACTAGCCTGAGTTGCAATCGGAACTGATCAAGCTTTATGTGGCCAAGGTTCTTTGTGAACATATCAGCAGGATTAACCATGCCTTCAACAAAGAATATTTCAATAAGGCCTTCTTTAACAAACTCCCGTACTTCATGCCATTTAATATCAACATGTTTGTTATGTTTTCAGTAACAGGGTTCAAAGCCATGAAAATAGATCCTTGATTATTGCCACAAATAGGTATTGGGTGAAGCTGATAATCCAGTTCTTCAAGTAATGATCATAACCAAACTGCCTGCTTGCTACAATCAGAGAGTGCAACATATTCAGCTTTTGTAGAAGAATAGGCAATGTGACTTTGTTGACATGATTGCCAGCTGAAGATGCAATTTGCTAGTTTGATAAACCAGCCAGTCTGAGAGTGACGGGTATTGGAATTGGATGCCCAATCAGAATCAGTGTATGCTATTAAGCCAGCCTGAGAAGCACCATTAAATACAAGGGAATAATAATGTGTCCCAAGTAGATATCGGCAAATATATAATGCCTTATCAAGATGCTCCTTCAAAGGATGGGCAGCATGCTGAGAGAGGGCAGTCACAGCATAGGCAACATTTGGACAAGTGCCAAGTATGATATATAACAGGAATCCGATTACCTATTGGAAATGAGATTGCAGTTCTGGGTCTACTGGACCATTGTAATCCTGAGGATAGCACCCCTGAAGTAGAGGTATGGGGGTGATTTTGGCATTCTGCATTTGAAAGCACTCTAGGACTTTTTCAAGATAGGCACATTAATCAATCATGATCTTGCTGCCTTCCCAGTGAATTCGCATGTGTAGAAACTCCTTTGCAGGGCCTAAGTCTCTACATTCCTACTTGTGCATGAAAGCGCCCTTTACTTCATTTACAATGGCCTTGTTAGAGCCACAGAATAGGGTATCATCTACATAGATAATGGCAACCACTATATTGGTGCCTTTCTTCTGGAAGAGGAAGATACCAGCATTGGACTTTAGATGTTCAAAGCCAAGCTCTTTCATAGACTTATTAAGAGTCTCCCACCAGGCCAGACTGGCTTGTTTAAGGCCATAGAAAGCACGCAATAAGCAGAGCACTTTGTGCTCTTGTCCAGGGACAGTAAATCCCTCTGGTTGGATTATGTAAATCTCTTCTTTTAGCTTGCCATATAGGTAAGTGCTTCAAATATTGAGTACTTCAATATGCCAGTTCTTTAAGGCTGCAAGTGCAAGCATAAGCCACACAGTTTCAAACCTTACAACCAGGGAGAAGATGTGATCAAAATCAACTCTCTCTACTTGAGAGAATCCTTTTGCAACTAATCATGCGCGCTTTCGACCATTGGATTTCTGATCAAATACCCATTGGTTTGAAATCACCTTATGCCCTTTAGGGCAGTCAACCAGTTCAAAGACATGGCACTCTTGGAGAATATCAAGCTCATGTCAACAAGCAGCTTTCCATTCCTTCTATACTGCAGTGGGTAGCATTTTAATGTCCCTATAGGTCCATTCGCATAACGGCTTAGACTCTATAGTGTCTAGTCTAATAGCCTTCATCATCAAAAACACAGCCAAATTAGCTCCCCCTTTATAATATAAGCATAGAAGGTCTACATCACTGCCAGAAGTAGAGGCAGAAGCATTAGAGGATGCGGACAGCTCAGCGATGTCATGATCATTGCCAGGTGCAGAAAGCTCAGGTGGACCAGAGGGTCGGAATGATGGACCAGGATCCCATAATGAACTTTTCCAGCATGGTCGACATTCTATGTTAATGGGGTGGCATTTATCACCACAAATATTCCCAGGCTGGGCAGGCATGCAGCATTCCCATTTAGATCATCTTAGCAGAGGTGGAGGCATCACCAGAGGAGTACCAGGTCGCTGTGTATGAGGAGTGGGAGGTTGGGCTGGTAGTGCTCGCTAAGGTGAAGGAGTGCAAGAAGGGACTGGCAGAGGAGATGAACTCTGAGCAGTGGGTCAACTGGGTAAATAGTTGTTGCCAGCAGAGAGTAGTGGTAGAATAGAACCATGGTCATCAGTAGTGGGTGGCACAGAAGGTGTGGTAGGGTGCATGCATGGAATGGCACAGCTGTAACAATAGTGGTTACAAATAATGCAGATGATGTAACCTGGCTTAGTCGGCAGGAGTCCCCAAAGGCAAGGTGACTGGAAGTAGTAGGGAACTGAACTTGGAGAGATTCCTCCTATGTTGGTGATAGACAAAGACTAAGCAGACGATATCAAGAAAAGCCATATGGCAATGGCAATGAGTTGTGATTGCAATAGTTGCCTACTCTAGGCAGACACGAGGTCACCTCCTAGAGCTAGGACTCGAGGTATTATACTGGTGGTTATGCTGGTATTGCATAGATCAAGCTTAGGGCTTGATCAACTACAGTGGCTAGACTATATACTAAGTGAGGCATGGCTATGTGCCTCAATAAGGAAGTGCTGGTCCATGTGGTACCAGCCTTCATAAGGAAAGTGGAATAAGCAGATACCTGTTGGGGTTCTGCATGTATAGCCTCCATGAATATAAGAAGGCGAAGTAAGATCCATGGAGTGGGATAGAGAGAAAGGAACTCATTGGAGTTCCATCATATATCATATATCCTGTTAGGGATATCCGGAGAGCCATGAGGTTGTGGTTCCTAATCTGAGGATGGAGAGCTGCGAGGCTATGACTCCGTTGGGTACCCATAAGGCAGTGTCTTCTATGCAGGAGGATGGAGAGCTATGAGGCTGTGCTTAGCAGGGTTCTGTAGTATTGGTGTATTCCCAGGGTGATAGGTTGTTGTTCATCAGAGCCTATTGGGGAATATGAAGGAGTAGGATTGGTCCAGTGGCTCAAGGGCAAGGCCCAGCATATGCAAGAAGAGGACAAGCGATATGGACAAGGGTACACTATCGCGAGCAAGCAAATGAGCTGTCGAGCTCAATTGTTGGGTATACTAGTGTGTCAGTGACACTAGTGGGGCTGTGGATTATCATATGACTCATCATATGAGGGCGGCGGGAGTTAGAGTTACATGGGTGATCCATCACATAAGGTATTCAGTTCAAGCTCCGCAGAGCAAGGTTGAATGTCAGACTGCAAGTCCGACAACAACTGTAACAATAGCAGGAGAATCATGCTTCATCAAAAAGCATGTGTGCAGAATGGAACAAAGTATTATTGGGGGAGCACATAAATAAAAAGTTCACACTATTGGTAGGTGCAACCCCTAGGTACACCATTAGCTCAGACTTAGGGGCCATTTTATTGGCCTGTACATCCTCTGATATATACACATAAGCAGTGCAACCAAAAATACAAAGGTATGCTATGTCTGGCTATTGTTTATGTATGAGCTCATAGGGAGTGTGCCAGTTATAACAGTACAAGGGTGTCCCATTGTAAATATGGGTCGCATGAGCAATTGTGAACTCCCACCAGCTTTTGGGAATGCAGGCTTCATGCTGCATAGCCTTAGCTTTGTCCATAATGGTGCATATGAATCGTTCAGCTTGACCGTTTTGTTGTGGAGTATGGGGGGTGCATTGGAAAATGTGTATCCCCTGTCCTTTGAGCAAATCATCAAAAGCCTGTGATTTGTACTCTTCCCCTGCATCAGAGTACCATCCTTGGACTTTGACATTGAATTGCCTGAAGACTTCAGCAAGGAAGTATTTAGTAGCCAACAATGCAGCATTTTTAGTGCACAAAGGGACTGTCCATGCCATTGCCATATAATCATCAACAAATATGATGATATACTGATATCGGTAATATGATTCAGTGGGAAAGGACTTAAGATCTAAATAAATGAGTTCAAACACTCAAGTAGCATGGTGCTCAGAAGGAGGAAAACTCCTATTAGATAGTTTGTCCATCACACAGCCAGGACAGATGGAGTCCATTGTAGGAATCTCAACATCAGGCATGTTTTTGACATGCTTATGGGCATGTTTTTGACATGCTTATGGGCATGTCAAAAGACATCCTTAGATGGGTGTCCAAGTTGTCGATGAACAATATCATAGGTAATAGATTTCGTTATGTGGGCTAATGGATCAGCAGTGAGCAGTAGCCCTTCCAAGGTAAACATATTAGGGCTGATACGGCCTGGAACAAATGGGGCAAGAGTAATGCCATCACTATAAGTTACTACTAATGAGTTTACATCACCATGGATTCTCGCTCTATGATGAAATAATTGGCCTAGGAAGACAAGTTGAATACTGGAATTGGGAATGTGCCCAACACCATGTAGTTCTAGAATGTACATCACTTGGTGCTCATTCTTCCAGTTGACAAGTACTTGACCTGTACCAACTATATATATAACACCAGAGGTGGTTTGTACAGGTATACGTGCAGGATCTTTCAACTCTTGATATTCAACAAAGTCACTTCAGTGAGGTGTAAAGTGCATAGATATACCTGAGTCAAGGATTCACAACATGATATTGTGATCACATCCACATTTCTTACATTCATATAATTTAAAACAGCATGAACACAGTATATTACTTTGTGTAGACATTGTGGTGGTGTCTACATTCACCAACATTACATTACATTTGTATTGTACTACTCAAGCAATGTAATGCGTCAGAGAATGCGATGTGAGTGAATGTGTGCAAGTAAGGATGAACAAGTCACTTGCCTGATCTAATGATTGAAGTCTTATTCATAATATTCAATGTCAATGCTGGCAGCCACTGCCAGCTGTGCGTCAATATTCGAACTGAAGATACTTACCATATCTTTGTCCTTCTTCAGAACATTGGAGGGGCCAGCATAGCTGCCATAAAAGTCCTCCATATCTGCTGAATCCTATTCATCAGCTGGAGGAGCTTTGATTGCATGCTTGCGAGGGTAACAAGAGCACTTCCTTTTGGCCGGAGGAGGCAGGAGCTTGTCCTCAGATATCTCCTCAATAATTTCCATGGAGGTGGTGAAGTTCTGCAGTTCCAGGATGTCAGACATCAATGATGAAATCCAAAGGCTTCTATGTTGAACATTCAGTGAAAGAGTGAAGTAGGACCCACCAACAGAGTAGGGAGAAAAGGAGGGGCAGAGGAGTAGAGAAAGGGGCTGGTGAGCAGGATAATCACATCAAGCCTGTGTATATTCTCAAGCCTTTAGACAAGAGAAAATGCCTGCTTTATCTGAGGATCAAATGGCGGGCCTTGTTTCCCTTGGTAGAAGGAGGGCATGCAATGCACCATGAGGTGGAGGTCAACTATTGGAGAAGGAGCAGAGGCATCAAGGTAGTAAGTGGGGGAGACAATGGCTGCGGAGGTGATATGGGCATGGTCGTATGACTTTGCTTTTTTGCCTTGACACATTTTCTTTTTCCTTTCAGAGGCACTAGCTTCTCCTTGTTGCTGTGGCTTTTAGGGCTGTTGTGAAGTGGAGGGCTGCTGCTGCTGGAAGGAGAGATTGTTTCCCTTCCTCTTTACTACACTAATGTGATTTGCATGTGCAGGTTGTTTTTCTTTCACCTTTTCCAAAAGATGGTGCTGGTCCCATGAAAGAACTGCAGCAGCATGAATCTCAGCAACTATGGGATCCTTCACCTTCCTGGAAGAATCCTTCACCTGAACGATCATCTAAGTAACTACGTTTATAATCATAGGGAGCTTGCTTAGAAGCAGCATCACCTGGATATTGGTAGAAATGTCATAGCCAGCTTCCTTGAGCCGGGTGAAGAGTATTTCAGCCTTTGAGAGGGCTAGCACTGGATGCATGTTGGCGGGGATGGAGACATTCAGGAGCTCCTTGAAGAGCACGTATGCCTGGGAAATCTCAGATTTCACAAACTCAAATTCAAGGGCTATAACTAATTCCTTGGCAGTATTGTATACCAAGTACTTGGCTCAAAGAGACGCGTTAAGATGAAGGGCAATAGAGCCCATGATTGTCAAGTTACCTCTTGACTAGTTAATCCAATATGATATATCATTGTGATCTATCGTTGGTGTCAGTGCAGGTGGAGGAGAAATCTGCATCACCCAATCATAGCCAGTAGCAAGTATATATGCTTGCATGGCAGACCACCAGAAGGTCCAGTTCATGCTGGTAAAGACCAGGATGTGAGAGTCCTTAGCAACGGTAGAGGATGACAATGACATATCAATAGAGTATCTGAAATGCAACAGCATTAGCATGCTATTCCAGCATAGGTTCACCCTATAAGGGTAGAAAACATTCATCAGGAACAATCGTTATCATGACATTCAGTGAAAATAGTTAACTACCTAGATTATATTTGCCAGATGGCATCGCAAGTTAGGCATCAGATAGGTGCAACTGTGAGGTGCACACTATTGAGCACTAACAGAGCTCATAATCTGTTGAAAGCAGGTTGTAATGCAGAGAACTGTCTAACACTCACTGGGGTATTTAAACTAATGAGATTGAAGTGATTGGTGAAATTGGTTCAGATGATTGAGATATCACAATGGTAAAAGTAGTAGAACAAGATGAATTAGAACTCAGATTAGCTGAGTTCAAAGCTATATAGTGTACAGGTATGATGAGAACCATTTACTACTTATAGTAACCTATATTATATACTACTTTTGTAGGTGGTTAAGAGCTACACTAAGGTGCTTGTTCAACACTCAAGTCCTTCCAGAATAGCATAGAAGCTACACTTGATTGCATAGAACTAGCTTGGGTATAATACAAGGTAAGAGAAACTATATATACTAGCTGAAATGGCTGGCTATGTATCTGAGTATAGTAAGAGACTAAAGGAATAGAAGGAGCTCTATATCCATATAAATAAATGGAGGCCTGCAGGCCTTCCATCAGTATCCCATGGGATCTAGAGATCTACCTAAGGGTAGGGTTCCATATATTCTGCAAAGCAGTGATAGGCTATATCCCCTTAGTAGAATGGAGTGACAGAGTGAAATGAAAAGCTACCAAAAAGAATGTACAGCATTCCATACATAGCCTAGCCTAAAGGAGTAAGATGGGAACCTGCAGTACCATCAGGGTTCCATGAAGGAGAAAGGTAAGTCCATATCAAGAAAATGGATAGCACTTCTGTCATGTGCTATCCCATCATAGTCCACTGTGGTAAGATGCTATGCCTATTGTACTGTACAAGCAAAGAAGTAATCATACTGGCCCCTAGGGGTTGTTCCACTCAGGGGTCCACTGGAAGGCAAAGCAAAGCAGAGTTAAGGAAAAAAACACAGAGTGCCATGGTGTACCATCTAACCATAACAAATATATTGTTCATTACTTTTGCACTGATTTCCTAGATCTATCTCTGAATCTTTAGATTTAAATCTCTAGGGCCATTAGAGACATCCTGTGCTCCTCTAACTTCCTATTGGCTGGCTGGTTCTTTAGTAGAATCTGCCTAATTTGACTGGTTCTTTTTCTAAGTCTACA
>JBBPTC010000317.1:0-20552 GCA_038093955.1 Boletus albobrunnescens
GTCATTCTTCTAATGCGGAGGGTGGAGCATAACTCGGCTGCTCTGTCGGCTCTCCCGTTCGAAGCTTGCACTGCTCCACCGGTGTGCCCTTCGTTGGCTCGCTGTCTTTCTTCTGACTTGGGTTATCATTGTTTCATTTCTTTCCCCGCTACATTGTTTTCCGTCCTTTGTTTCTTTTCAGTTTTCGTGTACACCAGAGCCTTGATTCTGCCACACCGTCTGCGGGCGGATGGGTCGATCGTTGCTTATGCTACTCTTGCGTCATATTGGTACATCAGTCGTACCTGGATCAGCCTTAGGAGGCTTGTATGACTTTGCGTGCGGGGAAAGCGGTGCGCGAAACAACGTTGGCACGGAAGGATTGATGGAACGCGCTAAGAGCATGAGACCGTCGGTGAATACATCGGCGGCAAATCTAAAAAACTGCATGAGCCCAGATATTGAACAAAAACCCATCGAACGCACTCAAGGACAGTGTGGCCGTCAATACCGGTATGCTCGAAGTTGATTCCAGCCGTGCCATCTGCACAAACTATGATTTGGAGCTGTTTGGGTCACCATGAACACGTCAGCCACGGCGATGTAGCATAGGAATACGGACCTTGTCGTACCGTCTGTTGGTACACGTTCCCACTTGAATGCCCTCGCGAAGGTCGTACGTGCCGCACAGGAAGTTGGAGCATAATGCGGCCAGGTCTTCTCCGTTCGAGTTTGCCGGTTTGTTGCGTTGGCTTTCGGCACCTTCGCGGGCAGGGGCAGCGTCGTCGAGACAGACGACGAATAGCACATCGTCGATGAGGGTCAAGCAAGAAGCATTCGTGCGGTCCTCTGCAAGCGCTTGACGCATATGGGACCATGCCTTGCGGTTTTCTATGGTAAGTACGCCGATGGAACTACGGGCCACCTGCAGACGATGAGCAATAAACATGAGTGAAGTGGATCCACAAACCTCGGTGATAGGCGTCTTGTCAGCATCGTGCACGATAGCCTGAAGGTTTCGCAAGACCTCACGCTCCGTCAGCAAAGGTCGATTCTCCTCGTGGAGCACGTCAAACCAGTCTGAGAGGGATCGGGAACTTGTCCTGCTTCAAGGATACGATACGATACGCCGCTATGGGTGGTAGTTGTCGAACGCGATAGCCTGTTTAGTCGGGCAATTGTACGGTTTGAGGTTTGACGCGGCTCGTTGATTGAAGGAAGGAAAGCGGACAGGTGCAGTGGCAGTTTACGTACGAGTTAGCGGTGCGACAATCTCGCGGTGTCATGGCCATCTGCAGAGAAATGAGCGGCAGTAATGCAACTCGACATTCAAGTTGCAGCCCAAACCTCACAGACCTCACACACCATAAGCGACCTGTTCCTCCTTTGACGAATTTCTGGGACTCGGCCAGTAAGCTGAATTGACCAGCAAGTGGATCCCGGCGTGCCTCAGCGTCGCTGCTGCATGGTCACTTGTTGGTGATAAGGATCAGCGCGGCACTTGTAGATTTCGAACCTAAATCTAAGCGTTATTTTTATACTGGAACGAAGAGCTGCAATGACATCTGTCAGTGATAAAGTGATACTGGAAGCAAAGGCTGCCCGCCACTGGGTTGAAATGGGTCTGACGCCAACCGGACCGTGACGGTCAGGATGCTATTCTCCATCTTGACCTTGATAACGTCGGGCTGACGTCCTGGGTCGGTATTTACCGTCGAGGGGAGCCCAGATAACGCACTACCTTGGTTCTATAGGGAAGCTGCGACGTCCAAGAGGGTTTCCTGGAGCAGCATTTCCTCTCTTCCTCAGAGTCTGGAATGGCTGAATAGCCAGAGACTGTCAGACGGTCAGCCTCGAACGTCGCTCCCGTGACGTTTGTGTCCTGGGATTCAAAAGGTCTAATCTAGAGGGAGATTGAATGTAGGGGAAAGGTAGGCTGAAGGGTAGTTTACCTTGGACAGCGGGCACTACAACGGCGCGACCTCCCGCGCCCAGGCTCTGCCGAGGGGGCACGGTCACGTGGGCAGGGCAGAGTTGCGAGAGCATCTTCAAAGAGCCGGTCGTCGTAGTAAAGATGACAATTTCGGAGGATTGATGGTCTAGTATGCCCTCGACGGTTCAAGATTGCTTGAAAAGCTGGCGGCAGTTGGCAAGTTGTTACGAAAATACTACATAACCAGTAAGTAAAACGTTTATAACGTCACGCGGGTCTTGCGACCTCCAGTCTCTGATCGGTTGGCACTTGCAGAACAGCCATCATTCCCCAGCGCTGCACTCGGCGTGAGCCATCACCCTACGTCTTTGGACCAAACCAAACCGGCTACCAGTGGTCCGCTCGTTCCCATCCCCATAAGAGACCTGTTGCCGTTGAAAACGGTCCAGAAGGCTGCTGGACCCGTCATCACTTCTAGGTGACGTTTTTTCAGTCTACTGCGGCGCGCTGGGACTGAAATTTATTTCACCGCGCATGTACCTGTATGAAACCAGTGACCGATTGTTGATCAATGCCAGTGACTGTTACGTTGGACTGACGACGTGCTCCTATGGCCCGCCGGGGCCTTCTCGACCTATTTTTTGTTTGATTGTATGATGCCACGCGTCCGTCCGGTCTGTCAGGTCCGCTAGGTTCAACGTTACTTTGCAAGACAGACTTGTGATGCTTTGGGGGTTCGATTTCATTCTCCCTCAATGACACGGCGGGTTGGGTAGCCAGTCAGTCATCTGGGGATCAGATGGGGAGGCAGATTGGGCGCGTCAGGTACGCCCGTCATCGTCTGTTTTAGTTGCCCGTGCTGGCTCGCCTTGACTTCGGTTAGCATCCTCGTTTCGAGCTGCCGTTTCGTTTAAGATCACAGCTGTAAATAAATCGGGAACACCGTCAATCCCATTCCTTTGATGCCTCTTCCTCTTTGGTACCTTACTCGAGAAATTTTTAAACGCAGTCTAGGCTACATCAGTCTCAAATAAGCATGCCGTCAGTCCAAGTCAGTCTCAAATAAGCGCAACATGAGTAAGCCAGTCTAGCGTCAGTCTTAAATAAGTGCATCGCCAGTCCAACGCAAGTCTAAGCTAATCCAGCGTCAGTCTCGAATAAGCCACTGCCACCAACATAGGTCTAAGGCGTCTAGCATGCCTGAAATAAGCCCGATCTACAGTTTCAGGTGATGAGCCTCAAAGGTGGTCTCGCCTAAGTATGGAACGTGGAGCAAAAACGCGATCACGTGGTGTAATTAGCACCAATGGATCCGTACCACTCGAAGTCCACACTTGCTGACGCGATTGAATAAGGTCGTCGCTTTCCAACCGCCTTCTAACTCCAACATGCATAAACGCCAGAGAGAGGAGACAGACTGCGAGGTAAGTCAGGTTGCTCTTGTTCGTCGATAGATTGGTCAAGTGACATACACAGGGACTCAGCAAGGCTGCTTGGTACAAGCGAAGGAGTCGCGCGAGGCTGTGAGTACAACTGGCAGAGGCGTTCCACAGGGCTTACCAGATTGATAGGGACGATGAGGGGAGAATGCGGGAGAAAGAGAAAAATAGGATAGCGGCTAGGGCCTACCGGTGAGCGGGGTACGATGCAACTTCACGCATTCGCTGACGACATACGCAGGGAAAGGCAGAAAATCCTCCGTGAAGCGGCGAATACGCAGGAAGACCAGGAGGCTGCAGCTCGCCCTTCGACGCCAACTGCTTTCACCGGCACCATAGGCGTTCCCGCCCCCGCGCTGCAGGCGACGGTTCAGCCCTCAGTTCCACCCGTTTGCACGTCCACACCCCCACCAAAACAAACGTCTACGCCTCCGCCGCTGCCAAACATAACGCCCCGGTCAATTCCAACGCCTCCACGGGCCTTAACAGCCCCACCAATCCCAGAGCACACCGCTGCACACCTTGACCTTGTCCAGGGAGTGCTCGGTGTCCAAGTGTCGTCGGACGCAGACACGATTGCATGGAAGGATGGTCCAACGACCATCTTGCCCTATCTACAAGGCACTCGCAAGGGGAGGTCCATCAACGTCCTGGAAGAAGACAAAGAATACGTCGCAGATCTTGCCACGCTCCCAGAATTGATGCGGAGTGAGGACATCGTCGTCTATCTGCCCAAGACGATGCCACGCAAGGATCTGACCAAGGCGATGAGGGACGTGTTGGCACAGGGCAAGACGGTTGTCATTGAGAACTATGTGGAAACCAAGGACTTCGAATTCTCAACCGAAGGGCTCTACGAAGAGTTCGGTTGCTTCCCGGATCGAAAGCTCCAGTGCCACGGTAATCGCCAAGTCGAACGCTGGGAAACTTATCTGATTTCGTTTACAGACATGCGAAAACGCGCCAAGGATCTCGCGAAACCCCACATGGACACTACTTTGCAAGAGTTCATGGACGGGGTCAATGACACGTCCAGGGCTCAGGTCACCCTGGACTTTCCCCTCTCGGAAATGAACCCACCCGATCCACTACAGTAGGTCGTTTATTCAAGGAGATGGACGTGAACTAACGCGCAGACAGCAAACTGGATGATGGGATATCCGTTGGGTTCAACCAGACCCAGCTCATCGTCGACGTCGAAAAGAAGGACCTACCGCCTGAAGTCTTCTCAGTCCGCAGCTGGGGTTTGCTGCATCAAGCAGGCATCGTGACGTTTCCTCACCACGACGCAGAGGGTGCATGCACATGGGTTACTGTGTGCTCTGGGTTCAAGATCTGGGTGTGCGTTCGAATAAGCAACCCCGAGCTCAACCGCAAGAAAATGCCGAATTTCCTTGCAAAGCTCGCTAACCGCCAGAACCTCATGTCCGTCTTCAGAGGCGAAGTCGAGTATCAAGCGATCTATGCTAACCCAGGCGATACGATGTACGTGTTCTAAGTATGTTTCGACCAGCTAGCTAACGGTACTATAGAATAATGCCTGCGGGGCAAATGCATACCGTGTACACCCCTGTTGCTGGTTTCTGTAGGGGCGGGCACTGGCATAACTACGACACAATGCAATTCACAGAACAATCTAGACGTATCGACAAACTCAAGGGGCGGTATGTCACAAACCAGGATCATAGGGGCACGTTGGAGACATTGTCTCGCATGGTGCTTGCACTACCAATCGTCAGCAGGTCGAGAAGTAGGTCACACACGGTGTTTAGCACAACTCAAAGCTAATAGTCTATGTAGAAATGTTCAAGCGGTCCTTGATTGCGCTATGTGGGATGGTCATGTACCCTGAAGAGTACCGTTCGCAGCAGACAAAAAGGCAGTCCTCAGAATGCCATTCAAATGCGCAGATGGTCGCGGAAAAGGTCCTGAGCCATTTTGGGGTCGGAACGAAAGAGAGTTACTTCACATTTCTGGAGGACCCAGCAGTGGATCTGAACTACAAGGGAGAGGAGGTATCTGTTTACGAATTACTCAATAATTTCAGGAAGAAGTAGTCTTATGTAGTCCTGATGATCAGTCCAAAACTTCAGTCAGACGTAAGTCAGAAATCAGTTGAATGTCAGTCGAAGAGCAATGCATTCGATGGCACAGCAATATTTCTGGACTCAGGTGCGGGTTTACATATATGCAACACTGGCGTACATCTGGACTGGTGTGGCTTCGAGCATAGGGGTTCGTCTCTGCAGTTACCCGCGTCCGTCCAATAGACACGTCAGTCATAATTTGTATGAACGTCAGTCTAATAGATACACAGGTCAGTCGTTGGAAACCTACACGCGCGTCAGTCCAACAGACACACGCATCAGTTCAGCCCAGCCGTTGGACTGCCATTCTTTCAGCAGAGAATCTCCCGCAGGCGTACGCCCACCCAGGCCTTGGACGACCGTGACTCGGAGGGGGCAACGCCCACGGGACGGTTACCAACACAGCCTATAGCTCCAAATATTGGAGTAAAAAGGTGTTGCTCGTCAGGCGGTGTCTCAGCAGCTTGACCTGCCGCAAGTCAACATTGTCGCCATGGTGCATAAGGAGAGAGTATCAGGGGCGGTATATTTCCGAGAAACTGGATTGCACTTGCTGCTTCCTGTGAGGCTGCGGGGTATCGAGTTCGCAGCTTGTGGTAAGGAAGGTTGCAGACGAACGATGCGTGACTTCTATGCTCCTACTGCGGGGAAGGTGTTAGAACGCATGCCGAAAGCGTGATTGTACCTCCAAGGCCGTTAAAAATTTGGACGGACGCCGCAGTGCACGTTTTACGTTCAACAGCGCGCTGCAAAACGTATACTGGCACACTCACCTATGTGCACGGCACCGGTAGTGATGTTCGTGGCAGCCATGAAGCAGAAACGTGGGGAAAAGTAGCGTACTGTATGCTGTATTGGAACCAGGAATCCCCGAGAACATCAACCGTGGACGCACAAAAGGCAACGGTGAGCAAAAGAAAGAGGAATCGAGCAGGCGCTGATAACGGGCTAAAGAAATGCCAATTAAGGTTCCAAAGCGGCTCTGTAGCGGAGACTACGTCGAAGAAAGGTGCTTGTCAGAGCGCATAGAGTGCCAAGCACAGGTGTGCCAACAAAGCGCCAGATCAGCCCCAGGCTGTATCGGGTTTGACACGCTGAAAAAAGACCAAGAATTCCTGTGCCTCGTTTGCGACGAAAAGCACAGCAGGAGGCCGGCGGGAGGTGGTCCAGATGATACCCTCGCTCCAGTAAGGCCGCGTCGCCGACCCGCTGAAAACTGAAGCTATATGTGGCTGTTTAACAGCATATGTTCGGCGGTTATAGCGGCAGAAGGTATTCAAAACTGAACTGGCCGCTTGTTTTGATCACCGTCGAATCCAAGAGCGACGCCGTCATTCGGGAGGCTTTGGAACTAGACCTGAAAAACTTGTATTTGCCCAAAAAGGAAAATGTACGAACCACCGTCCGAGGCTCAGGGTTAAAAATTAACTTATCAGCAGCTACGCATGATAGACATAGACTTGGCGTACGGAGAAGAGTTACTTTCGGCGAGGATGGAATCAGCAAGAAGTTTCGTTGGGAGGACCATGAAATGGAAATACCTTTGTCATACTAGACGCGAAGGCCGACCAGAATATGGGGACGTTTTTATACCCCGAAGCTGCTCTCGCATGGGGAGTGCTACAGAGGGCGCTGGGCCAATGTCTGTTCGACGCTATGAAGCGGGCGGGCGAGTCAGCATCGAATAGCAGCCGTAGCCCCCCCGAGGTTTGGTACGATGACGCACCATTCAGCAGAGGAAGTTGGAGGGGTTTGGTTCTAACGGGTGGGGGATCGACTGTCTCTTACCGTAGGCTGTTTGAAAGCCTAAAGTCGCTGGTTGACAGGTCAGTAACCGTCGCGGTTAAGTTAAAATCTGACCCGCTTTGCAGTAGAACGTTTGATTTTGTTCTCGGCTTCGGAGGTTCGTCTGTACGAACAAAGGACCTAAAGAAGTGCATCAGTAGAGTCATCGAACGCATCGGGGTCGACAAAACGATGGACATATGGGATACGGTCTCACGGGTGGTGGGACGCGACCGCTCGTTGCTGCAGGCGACCAATGTGGTGCTGATTTATCGAGAGCGAGGGGAGGAAAAAGTGTTGAGTAGGCGCATCGGCGCTCATTATCCCCCGCTCAGGCCGTGGGGCTTCCAATTCAAGAGCTGCGGTACAAAGGGGTGCAGGCCGCAAACCAGCGAATTTCTGGTGAAAAATAGCCACGGAAAAGTTCAAACGGTCTGCCAGCGCTGCCTGTGGACGTCTGCGTTGCTTGGGGCGAGCGACGTGAGGGATCATTTTTTCTCTCTAGGTGGAAAAACTCCGAACGTCTATTGGCACGCCTTTCCAGCTTTCGAGGAGCTTAAAGAGGTGTTCGTAAGTATAACTAGTAAACGGGAGGCAGGTAGTTTGCAGCGGTCCCGGTAGCCTGTAATTAAACTGGTCGCGAGTCAGTCCAACGTCAGTCCAACGTCGTCAGCTGAAACATCAGTCGAATATCATTCAGAGTTGAAACACCTATAATGCGTGACAAAACATAGCGAATGCGCATCCACGTATCGCATCTCGGCGCCTTCTAGGCTACCCGGCTCGTAGCCATGTATCCGGGGAAACTCTTCGATACTACCTGCGAACTCAATTCAACCCTGTCTGTCATCGCCGTCCCCAGTATCGACCACTCACCCATGTCAGTCGCCGTCATCGTCGTCAAATTTGCTACCTACGGCAGACATCTCGGTGGGTCGTGACGTCGATCACATCTGCCTCCAATGTTTCGGAGCACTGAGTTCAAGACAAGAATACAAGATCAACCTCCTCTCCAGCCACAAGGCCACCTTCCGTCTCGCCGCCTCAAGAAAACCCTCTCCCACCTCGGAGGTGCCACTCAGCGTCGAATCACGCATGAACGACGTCAATGTTTCCCCCCTCGTGACGTCTACTAACACCTCAATGTCCCCGTCCTAGACCACATCGTCGCCACCCCAACAAGCTCTCGCCGACTGGGGTCTCCCTCGATCAAATCGACACTGTCGGCAACACTATGCGCGTCCCTGCCCCGAGCACACACACAGGCTGACCTTGGCGGCAAAACCCTCCCTACCACTCTCTACCGAGACAAAGCTGTCGCTTAGTTGTGCGTTCTTCAGCACTGTCTTCTGTGTACGTGGGTTCCATATCGGGGACACCACCCAGCACCCCATCTGTTCGGGAGCGTTGAAAGGTCGGTTCCAGAGGAGGACACAGACGCCAGCAAGTTCATCCAAGTACGTGCGTTCTTTTGCGCACGTATGTGTCTCACTTTACACGGGACCTCTTTTGCAATCGAACACTGAGACTTTGCATCGACCTCCTTCTGGGTGGGGATAGCAGTTTCTTCCCGTCTTCCATACCAGACGACGGGCTCTTGTGCTCCCACATTTCCTCATCCATACCCTTGCGAATGGGCGGAATAGCGAATTTGTTGATCACCTTGCTTCGAAGTTTGCGTGCCATTTGCGGGGAATTTGACTGACTGCGTTTGTTTTATATTCAGCATTTAAGTGAAGGTCCATCATCCATTCTTATGGATGAAGCACCAACATCTCCGTATGCTCGAGGGTTTTTCTTTTTGGAGTTGGAGGTTAGTTCTAAACGTGGTCACGGCGCTGCTGCCAGGCGGATGTGCCACCCAGAGCACGCAACCGCTTGTTGCTTTTGGGCATTGTCTAGAAGGGCCGACCCTGGCCCGCTGGACGTGCAATCGCTGCCAGGTGATCTGCATTATTGAATGCATAGCGTAAACCCCGTCGAGATTGCCCCTGTATCGTTGTTATTACCTGTTATGCTTGTACCTCGCCTTCACCTTTTGCTGGTCACCCCACCCCCGCAGAACAACAGTGAGGTTTGGCTGCTGTATCGGCGGTATTCACTCAAGGGAAGGGCAGCGAATTTGCCGCCCAAGGAGCAAGTGCTGGTCAGACTAATGTGAGTACGGTGGCAACGTCACACTGTGTTGGTATCAAATCCGTTTCATGGGATGGAAAGGCGTCGTCTCTGTAGACCTGAAATTAGAAGGGATCCACGGGTTTCCGGCCTTCCATCAAAAAGTTCGACATTCCTGGAGAAGCATTCGGAAGGATAGAAATCGCTCAAGCAGAGGTCGACTCACCCCGAAACTTGTGCAGGGCGGGAGTAAACTGGTTCTCTGAAGACTGGATGTCTGGGCTACAGGACCATTCGCAGGAGACACGGTGCACTTATAGCGACCGAGAAAGCAGAGGGTGGATCCAACTCGCACCGGCCAAGTTGCTCTGCCTCCAGCAACGGCAAGGGGTCTCCAACGACAACCTCGATGTGGATCTGATCGTACAAGGCTCAGCGATGATCGATGATCGGCGGGTGTCACCCCTATCTATGCTCGAGATTCTGCGGTACGTCACTTGAACGAGCCAGTGGAACTCCTGTCCTTGATCTACCCGTCACGGCTACGCGGTATCGAAATCAGAGTCATTGGTTGCGGTGGTTGGCCTCTCTTTGTAGTGCTACGTCTGGTATGAGTCAAGTGCACTGGCGAACACGTCACGAGAGGGTTGGGCTACGTCTTTTCGGACGACGTGGCGGTCAACATTCGAATTGAAATAGTTGCATTGCGTGACAAAACCTAGCGAATGCTAGTCGACGTGTAAAGATGCGAGGCCGTTTCTGAGAGCAAGAGATGGGGGAAAGGCGTGCCAAAACAAACCATGGCCAATGTTATGTATGCCTTCAACTTGCGAGGCACGGATGAACGGCGACTTCCACCCGCATTTAATACAAACCCCTCTCACTGCCTTGCCTTTGGTGCGGATGGCAATGTCCGAGGGCTGAACTATGCAGCCCTTTTGGCAGGAGTCGAACACGACGCCCCATGCGGTGAATGGGGGGTTATGGGGGGCGATCTGTCGACACTCTGCAACGGAACAATACCGCTCCTTGAATGCGACAATAACAGGAGTGTACTTGAAGAGGGCGGGGAAAGAGGATGACGCTTGAATAACAGCCTCCCAAATGGAAACCAGACCCGTGTTGTTGCTCACGAGGCCAGGAGGGTCGAGAAGGATGCTGCGCAGGAGGGTGGCGAAGAACGCAGATGCATTAAGTGCGACGGCTTGCCGCGCAAGCAACGCGACCACAAAGTCAAAACGGCTGCTGCGGCCACGCTAAGTGACGCGTTGCCAAGCGAAACCAAGGCTCACCTCTCGACCAAGCGGATGAGGTCGGTCTCCGAGTTGTTTCCGCTGAAAAACGACGACTGACTGATGAGAAACAAGCCCCGCCAACCCCCACGGTTCGGTAATGGCGGAGACGGATGGTATAGTAGCGATCTAGGCAAAAAGGCATCAATTAGACAGGGTAATGTGCTGTACATGAGTCCTCCAGCGTCAGATCCGTACGCCCAACATCGACTGGGCGCGTCGTAAACAGTTTGTAAAACGACGAGAACATTCGCAAGGTGGCCAGAGCGACGTGTCTCGTCAACGAATGACTGGGAAGATCTGAGATGCAACTGCGCCACAGAGGAGCCGCCGATCGAAAGGGTAGCGTTTCCAACGTAGAGCTGACGAGAGTTGAGTGCAACGAAAGGGAATAAAAGGGAATGCAGACGTTTTGTGGCTGGGATGTAAATTCACCTTGTATGTACGTCCCAAGGGTGGCTTGGAGACATCCATCGTGAAGAGGTCCCAGGTTCATGTTGACGAGCACTAGAGGCCAAGTCATCTTGGTGTGCTTGAGCGATGTGAAGCGTAAGATGGAGTCCTGACCACCATCAGCATTGCCCTTGCCAACAAGGCCGCAACTCACCTCATAAACCACAATTCCCGTGGAGTCGGGGCTCTTTCGAAACCGGGCACAATTGGGGCACAGGAAAGGTGAATGAAAGTCGATAACTAAGCAACTAGTACCGTCTGGTGCGGGTGCCGTGCATATGTTGAGCCCGCAGGAAGAGCAGGGTGATAGTGACATGCTTTGCCGGCAACATAACCCGCAAAAGTTGTTGCGCGGTAAAGAAGGTAAAGGGGTAACTGACCGACGAGCAATGTGAAGTGAGTTGGTCTGCGGGGTGCGAGGAACCCTACCTGAATCAATTGGCATCGCAGCGTCTATTACTTGAGGGTCCAGTGCAGGGTTACGAATTCTATCAGAAGGTGCTGCCCTGGCATATCCGTGGTTAAACCCTGCCCTGTTCTGGGGGTCCTTTGGAGGCATCTTGCAGGTGACGTGGTGTTTGCGCCGAAGAGTTAAGGCAAATTCCCACGAAAGTAAAGTACGTAGCGTTTGCATTAGAAGCGACCGACCAGCGTGACCAGCGTCTACTCAGGCCGGACGACCCACGGGTATTCCAGGACTCGGTGGAAACCCAGGCGCGTGGTCACGGTGTAAGTTATTAGTTAGATGTGCGCAGTCAGTCAGGCGTGTTCAGTGCAACGCCAGTCCAAAATAAGCACGGCGTATGTCTAAATCGCCAGTCAATAAGCGCAGTCTAGTACAGTAGAGGCAGTCCCTGACTCCCACAAAGTGGGGAGGGTTTTGTCGGACAGAGCCGCTCCGTTCTCTGAAAAACGACGACCCGTGTCAAAAATTTATTCAACACTATAGTTTCAGACTCGACTTTTCACCATTGTTCCCTTTGCTTCAAGCGAAAACTTGAGTGATCGCTCTCAGTCCCAAGCTCCATGTGAGCCCCCTTGCTCTTATTCCCGTCTTGTTGTCCCCGCTCACTCATCTATTTGCAGGTTTGTCGACAAGGCACTTTGCAACGTACCGTGCGTCATCGATGAGTGCCTTTTCCCTCCGGGATGGTCCCCGTGAAATTCAAGAGGGGGTCCGAGAGGGTACACAGCGGCTTGTCTCGATTGGGCTTCGTGTCAGAAGAGACTTTACGGATCTATCTTCTCCAGCCTCTGCATGGTCACGGGTCTCCGAGTACCCAGGGCAAAGCAAAAAAGAAGCGTCAGGGACAGACGGGTTATAGCCGGGGAATTACGCAACGCATCAAGTGCACAAACGCATGTGGTGTATGGCAAGGAGAAGGGGTGGAGAACCGGCCGTAAGTACCGAGGGAAACGTAGAAGCAAGCACCGAAAGCTCGAACACCCACTACGTGAGTCTTAAATTCTGTTGGTGCGAAACCTACCGAATGCTGCAGCAGGCAGTTGGACGACCCAACAGCGCGTAAAATAGTACACGGTTACGTCTTTGGCGAGGATACGATTGTTCAGATGGACGAGAAAAGTTCCGGGGTGTTTGGAGGCCTCTACACACCGAGGATCTGGAGTGGGAAGCCTCGATAGATGCAGCGTCCCAGGAGTCTGTTGCCTCAGAGCAGGGATGCCTTGATCTTACAGTAAAAGAGGGGTTTATCGCAGAAATCTAATCATGTTTTTTTTTGGTAACCGTGTTTATCCCGCGAGGCCGAATCACCGATGTATTGCCGTGTTTACGAAATATATACCAAGGGGAAGGGTTGAACAGACGGTCTGCCTTGGAAAATTCACCATGCCGAAAGAACTCGCACTGCATAGCGAACGGCGCAAACATCCCTACGACAGAACGATAGAATATAAGCCTGCAGGAAAAGGTGAGCGTTTTCTGTGAGACGCAGAGAGGTTGCGACAAAGCGATTTGACAGATCCGAGCGTATCGTTAGTGAAGAAAGCGTATTGTAGTTTTTGCGGCGGTAGGACAGGGGATCGAGTGAACGAATGCGTTCAATGTGGAGCGGTCGTTTGTGAACAGGACTCAGCAGACGAAACGGGGTGCATCACGTTTGGAACCATCTCAAGATTTGTGCCGTTCCTATGCTTATTGTGCGACCAGAGGGAATGGAAGAGATCGCTGAGGCCGAGGGCCACACCCGCAGTAAGTCGATTCGGATTTCAAGCGAGGCGTCGACGTCAGCTGCAGCAGTACGGTTTCAGAGGTTACGGGGAGAGGAAACATGCTAGGTTAAACTGGCCTTTTGTTCTAATCAGCCTCCAGCTAGCTGGTAGTGTGGATAGCTTTTTACGTGACGCGCTCACGATGGACATCAAACACCTTGATAACGAAAATGTGAGTGCTCAAGCTCTGCGAGAAAGGGTGTTTACGGCTCCACTCAGTCACAGGTTATTCATGCTTCGATGAGGGCTTCGGGGGGACTTGCTACGCAAGGGAAAATGGAAGGGGGGGTAAAATTCATCGAGTGGTCAACCACGTTAGGGTTCCCTGCCAACACGTTTGTTATCCTCGACACGCACGCCGAAACAGACACCGGCAATCTCCAATATGGAGGGGGGAGAGCGAGCCCAGTGTTTGCACCAACCTCGGAGGTGATCCGTGACTACTGCGGCGAGACGCTACTAAAGGCAATGGAGGTAGCGAGCCTCTTCGCGCGAAGACAAGGACCTGTCGATAAGCCGAAATGGTTTAGTGACTCGGTGTATTTTCGTGGCGGTTGGAGAGGACTCTTACTTGCCACATGCGGGCCAGCTATGCGAACGACAAACGGACTGGTCGATGCAAAGCGTTTGGTAGAAAGGTGGGTTTTCACTGCTGGTGTGGCAGAGCACTAGAAACTCGGGCAGGGATGTGTTCGACTTAGTGCTGGCATTCGGCGGAGGTGCTACCCTACCAGGTGAAATCAGAGGGCTACTTACCGGAACCATCGAGCGTTTGGGCATAGACAAACGTGCCGACATATGGGATACGGTCATTCAGGTGGCGTCTCAGGAGCTTGACCTGCTGCAGGTCAACAGTGTCGTCGCGGTGTATAGGGAGAGGGGATCGGGGGTGGTAGACTGCCGAGAAATTGGATTGCATTCGCTTCCAATGAGGCCGTGGGGCATCGAGTTCGCAGCCTGTGGCAAGGAAGGTTGCAGACCAGAGGCGTACGAGTTCCATACTCGCGCTAGCGAGGGAGGGGTTAGAACGCAGTGCAGACGGTGCGGTTGGACCTCCGAAGTTGTTAAAAATTCGGACATCGCAGAGTACGTTTTTCCGTTCAATAGCACGTTACCACACGTGTACTGGCACACTTACCCTACGTGCACGGCGTTAGCAGCGATATTCGTGACAGTAACGAAGCAGAGTCGGAGTAGTAGTACCACCGTACTATAGATGCTCGTCTGTAGAACGGGAACCGCCTGGAATAGTAGTCATGGATCACGACATGGAAAAGGTGGTGGTAAGGGCCGGCGAGAAAATAAAGGGAGGATTAAACGGGCGCCGATGATGGATAAAAGGAATGCCGGTCAAGGTTTTAAAACGTTTCGGCCCCGGCTTCTTTAGCAAGTTTGCTCTAAACTCTTGCGACCTAAGTCGGTCTAGCGTCAGTCTCAAATAAGCGTACCGTCAGTCCAATGTAAAGTCTAAGTCAGTCTAGGCTGCGTCAGTCTCGATCCAACGCGCAGCCCAAGTCAGTCTAGCGTCAGTCTCAGATATGGATATTATGTAAGCGCATCGTCAGTCAAACGTTATGGCAGTGCAGGGTCAGGGTTCAGGTCGGAGAAGCCGAAGAGAGCCGGTCGGAGTCGGAGAGCATAAGAGCGGAGAAGAGAGTAGAGAGAGCAGCGGGAGGAGTGAGAGTAGTCCTGTCTGTCGGTAGAGCAAGCCCTGGCCTTCTCAGCGTACATCTAAGTCAGTCTAGAAGTACTTCAGTCAGTTTGTCTAAAATAAACCCGATCTACACCACGTGACCACGCCACTCCCAACCGCCACTTTCAGTACCGGCCACGAAACCATGTTCTCTTGTCAAAACCACTCGTTCACCATATCGATGGGCGTTGCATGTCAAATACTGGGACCAAAAGGATTCATCTGGCTGTATTACGCCCGCGACGAGCTGTATCGCTCAGAACATGGGTTGTAGGATGCACTGCTGGTCATGCTAATCACCCTCTTGGAAGCGGGGGCACTCGAGCATGGTAGGCAATGTTTCCAGAATGTCCCCACAGGAGTATTGGATTCCCGGAATTTGCCGTCCCCAATGCCAATTGCGGTGTTGGCGCTGTGCTGCCCATTCACAAGGTGTTCAGCAGCGGGGCAATGAAGAGGGTATGCTTTGTCAAGTTTGTACTGTATGTGATCGGATATCAGGTGACTTCGCGACTGATGCTCTGCCAAAGGTCCCTGGAACTACTAACCACAAGAAGGGAAACATGCGGTGTATCCGAAGCCGGGAAGCTAAAGCCAGCCTAAAACGTCAGGAATGGTATTGCGAGACCATAGGTGAAACACTGCGTTTCCTCTGACTATGGCATAGTTCGGACATAAGGCCCATGACCATGCAGGGGACAACAATTACAAGGAGCGATTTGTGCGGTGTCTGATCACACCCGTGCGATCCGTAGGAACCTACTTTGGCTACACTCATCTGGCTTATGGCTCAAAAATAGTTGAATTATGCGATATTTTCATCCACCTCTCTCCGACCCGTGGAAGGGCCTCGCGCTTGACATCGCAGCTGGGTTGTAATATCAGACTTCCATCGTCAATTTCACAAGGTCGTATGTTTCAGGCGGCGCTTGCTCCCTCCACCTAATCATCGAGGGATTCGATCTTTCGTCACTCCAACAACTCTACGATGCTGTGCATCATGAGCCGCTCAAGGCTCCTGGCGTCGATGTGACCATTGGGTCCGCTGATCTGACTATTGTATCTGGCAAAGGTTTCTTTGCAAGGTTAACATTGCTGGTTGCGGATCCGGGAATGCTGAAATGAACTTCTCTTCCGCCGGTTCTATCATTCATGCCGAGCTTGGCTCTGTAAAGTTCGGGGATGTTACTGTTAAATCGGCATATGTTCGGCTCGACCTTCAACCCGCGTTGAGCTCCAAGTCTTCTGACGCCATCATCTATGGGCACATCAAATTTGAAGTGCTCGAGATCGACGTTGCAGATCACCTCTACCGCTCTGCACCTAGAGTCGTTCCCAAACGCACCAAATGGACTGTATACGCGGAGTTAACGTCCTCTGACAACGAGCTAGCACTCTCCAGAAACGAACAAAGATTGAAAGGAATGGATTTCGATCTCACGCTCAAGAACGTAGTGTTCATCGCATCCCAGATGTCGGTACCTTTATTGCAAGTGCGTATAAGCCTAAAGAGGATGGCCTTCGTCGATGCCCTAGCTCATACAACTATTATAGGTGTCCAACATTTGACGAGTTTCCCGTCTTTAATTCTCTCACAAAGTCCAACGTCACTCGCTGGATGGTCCTGGTCCCGGGTTGCGGGCTTTAGCCTTGATGTACTTCTAACTGTTGCTCGACCTTACACTTGGTATCACCACCACCCCCATCACTCTCTCGTTAGACATGACCCCCAGTCCTATCGACAAAGCCGGATTCCTTCGCTTCAGCTTTCTGCTGTCATACATTCCTGTCGTGCATTCCCCGAATCCTTTGTTATTCCAGATGATTTTGACCGCGACACCTACGGATGCGATGATCGCGGCCGAGTCAAAAGGGGGCTGGATTGACCCCTTTTGAATCAGTGACGAAGTCGTTATTGGGCCGGACCTGCTACTACAGACAGACTCTGACTACGTCACTGGGTTGAGGTATGTAGATTTATATACTTTCTCCGGCGCTCAAACCTCGCGCTGACAGTGGCGTTGCGTTCAAAGGTGGACTCGCGATAGGGAACACGACTGCAATCGTTGCTGTCAGCATGAACAAAGACCCACTGAGCAAGTACACTGTTTCCCTCGCAGATCAGGTGATCTAACCACGGTTACCAGAGGGAATGCTGTCGACAAGGTCGACTTCACAGACATCGTCTCATTTTCAAGCTTCTTCGCCTTACACTCCATCCATCCTTAAGTAACCTCCTCGAGTCTGGGACGGTCAAGTTGTACATCCAAGGCACGGTTTATCCTCCCGGATTCTCGTTCGAGTGGTCGATCGCGCTTGAATCAGACGCGAGCGTTAATTCCCTGTCGATCAACGGATCCGTAGACAATTTTGACGTTGGGGCCCTTAAAGTGAACGGGGTGTGCGGCGCCAAGCAGGCCGTCTTCCAGGTTCAAGTCGAGGAAGATATCCAACGCTTGTTGCTCGATGGTTCCGTGATGCTATACGCCGAGACATACGCGTTGCGCCATTTGGTCAACACGTAGCCATCGCCTGAAATTTCGTTCAAGGTGTGCGTGTTCTCGACTAATTTCGTTGCCTGTGGAACCTTTAACCTC
Organism: Boletus albobrunnescens; assembly: GCA_038093955.1. Lineage (NCBI taxonomy): Eukaryota > Fungi > Basidiomycota > Agaricomycetes > Boletales > Boletaceae > Boletus > Boletus albobrunnescens. The sequence continues at coordinate 17,606 of JBBPTC010000317.1, forward strand.
ATCCCAATCTGGTTTTAGCGAATTCAAACTCGACGAGCTCTTGACGTTTGAAGTAGACACAACGCTAATCAGAGCATTGCACTTCAAAAATCGCTACTCAACCTCTTCACGATAGTTGAACTAGCCGCAGTAAATGGAATTGAGGCTGCAAAGAAGCAGGTCGCTAACGAGAAAGCAGAACTCCTCGATGAGATTTCTCTGGCACAGGCACATATTAATCTGCCCAAGATAGGTGGGAAAATGACCTGGCTAACGCAAAGCGCAAGGGAGCCTCCGATGTCCAGAACGCAAAACGCCAAGTTGCAGTTGCACAGGCTCGCTTGAACAATAGTTTTGGTCCTGCAGAGCAGAGCATCGGAAATGCGCCGCGCCGCGTTCAGGCCCTTCAAGGCCAAACCGATTGCGTCAACCGCGAGATTGATGGTCTCCAGCACGCGTCATTATGGCACAGACAGATGATTCCGGAGTTCAAGATCAAGAAAGGAGGGTTGGAAGTGTCGCTGAAGACTGCTCGGGATGTGTTAGATGGTGCAGAGGCTGTCTTGAAATCAGCCGACTACGTGACCCAGGTGGCAGTTGACAGAGCAACTGAAGCGTTACAGGCTGTTCAGAACGGTAGCGAGAAGATTGCATTTGACAGCGCACAGGCTGCCCTCGCCTAGACGGCTGTGCAAAGGAGAGGGGGGGTTAGAAAGGAGCGAACTATTCGAATGGTTTACCCCGATTGAACTTTCCCCAACGCCAGGCTCTCCCGACCTTTGGTCAAGTTCAACCTCCACCCGGATCGCAACCAAGGCATACTTCAGCATTGGAGACAGTATTAGGCGGCCGACCTGCTTGAGCATCTCCTGACTGAGAATGCTGGTCCCCTCCTAGCTACATTGCTTCAGGACCGACCGGTGTAACTGCAACACAGCTCGAAAAGCCTGTCAGTAAGAGCGGACACATCCACCATTACTGCGGACTTGGCGCCGCTGAATACCACTGACAGTCGATTGCTAGCTTAGTAACGACGGTTGTATTTTCATCGTTTCCGTCCGGTATGACTATGAAGCAATGCATATAGAAGTGACTCAACGAGGTATGCTGTATTTCTCACATGACAGAAGATACATGTTTGAACGTGCGCAGGTACCCTTTCCACGTACGTCGATCCCAAAATCAAAACCTAGAGCGAGCATACCGCAATCTACGTCAACATTCCTCCAAGAGAGATCACACAGACGAGGGGGAGCTCCCCGAGAAGGCCGCCACGGTTGTTTCGCTTTCAGAGTGTACGTGAGTGCCATGCAAAGTACGCAACATACTACTATGGTCTGCCAGCTAATAAGCCGTATGATCGAAACGATGAAGATCTGTGAGATGCAATGGGAGCGATTAAGGATGAGTCCCTCACGGTCGGTGTGGGAACTGCAATGCTGCACCGTGACGCGTAGATGCGAGTCAGGGGACGTTCAGTCTCTCTGTCATCCGTGCTGTGACGTTCTATTAGGCACTCGAGCCTTCAGTAGGCTGCTATATTCATTGCCAGCCCCTTGGCCCTTTGTACTTCACTCACATTGTGCTATGACTCCCCTTCCGAAGGTCGGCTCTGCTCCAGTGCAACTTATTGCCAACAATGGTCCCAATCGCTTCAGTACAGAATATGCCTCAAGTACAAAGAAGAGCTTGCCGCGTTCAAGGACAAGCTGCGCCATCTCAGGATCCTCGGCTTCTTGCTGCTCTATGCACCCAACGGGGGTGTTCGCTCTGAAGTCACCAGGTGCACACTTGCACAAGGACGGCAGCGACCTCGCCAGTGTTGGCGCATTCTTTGAACGTCACCTTACCTTGTGAGTCCTTCATTTCCCACCTCCACTCCCTGGATGCCAATCCATCTTCCGTCTTGTCCAGTCAAGAAGTACAAAGTCCGAACCCCGAACTCCACCAAACACCCCTCAGTGTCCTTCCCTGACATTACCGAGACCCCCCAGGAATCACAAGGGCGCCAAAAATCGTGTCAGTGAATGAGTGCAACTTTATTCCTTGTCCCTCTTTCTCACCGTCCGCCTTGTGCAGGCTCTCACTCGAGACAACCGGAGATGTGTTGTAACGGGCATAATTGACCATAGAGCCCCCGGGGATGTCGTTGGCCAGCTTGATTCGACAACCATCAGCGTCTATACGAGGCGTACCCACATCATTCCAGAGGCTACGTTCTTCGGCGTGGTCCCTGAATCTGAAGAGAATTCCAAGGTACGCAGCCACAGGCGGCCGCATTACAGCAAGCAACCCATGTCTATATGTCTAGCTTGACTATTCTGCTTCAACATTGGACGTTCTCAAGCGGTTCCGTTACAACATCAACAATTTCAATGGAGAGAATGTTTATTCCCCGACTAACGTCATATCTTTGCAACCCGATGTGCACGAGGTATTTGATCTGCTGGAGCTGTACTTCGAAGCCACGGCGAGTTTTGGTATTGCCATGTATCCTTTGAGCCATAACACTCATTGGGTACTGTTTTCGCTACAGAGGAGGATCGTTATGAAGTGGAGCGGTTCAGTCTGAAACCCCCCAACTTGCGGCAGGCTCCTGCCCCTAAGATGCTTGCCCTGCATGCTAAGGCCAGGCGGCGGGAGAGGTTTGTATTAAACGTGGGCGGAAGTCGCCGTTCATCCGTGCCTTGCAAGTCGAGGGCGTACATAACGTTGGTCACGATTTGTTTTGGCATGCCTTTCCCCCATCTCTTGTTCTCAGAAACGGCCTCGCATCTTTGCACGTCGACTACCAGTCAGATTTTCTTGACGCACAGCCTTCGCCAAATTAGTCAGACTTTATAATCCAACGTCACGTGACGACGCACTCTTTCGTGCGTGACAGGAGTCAATCCATCGAAGAAACATTCGAGCTCACGTTGGTGGACTTGATGAAGAACCAATAAGTACTCCTCGCGAGACACAAGGG